>JANAVB010029255.1:0-29415 GCA_029216955.1 Iris pallida | reverse complement strand
AAGCACAGATGGTCATCATCTGAATCTGAGTCTGGATCTCCCGCTAGGGCTTAAACGTAGAGCCTCTGATAGGAGTATACGTCTGCTAGCGTACTGGCTGTTGAGACCTGTTCCCGATGATGCGACTGGTGGTGTGACGAAGAAACGCCGACTGAGTGTTGCGACGCTTTGCTGATCCCTAGTAGTTGATATCTTCATCATCAGTCTTCATGTTCTTCATGAGCTTCAGCTTCCCGTCGTGTCCTATTGTCCGTGCTATAATCTGGATCTCCTGGCTGGTGGCTCTAATCTTCAGAGAAGTCAGGTCTTTAGATACTTGGACGATCTTCAGTGGTGACTCCAGGTTCTCGATCTGCTCCTTGGTGCAAGATATGTGCTCGGTGTCGTAAAAGTCTAAGTGTCTGTCTGAAAATCAGAAGTCTTTTCTGGCTCGAAGAGTGTATCTACAAGTCTGCGTTGGAAAAGGATGGCCTGCTCCCTCTGGTAGTCAAGGGACTCTTCAACGTCTCCGTCAACTACGTACTACCCATGGGGATAGTAATGGCGATAGAAGGTAGTGGAAGCTCGAAACCTTCAAGTGTAGGTGGATCGACTGTTCCGGTGTTGCGTGCTTTTAAACTATCTGTAAAACAGAAAACTGTTAAAATAACCTAGACCTAAATACAACAAATGTTTATAGAATATCAATATACCTAATATACCTGATATACCCTTATTTTCTGATTTTTTCTATGCTGTGATCAAGTTTCCCTAGTTTAAATTAAGTCCCCCAATAGTACGCTAAGACCTAGGTGCCATTAGGATAGACCTGCATGGGCCACCACTAAAAACATGTCACGACCCGCTACCGAATAATCGAACACGAGTCGGACACGCCCAGCCTTTGTCGTGAGACACAACAAAGGCTGTACCAAACTAGGAAAATCTACTAGATAAACATGAAAATATATAATCACAGCATCTAAGAACGTATCCCAGAATGATCACCATAATCTACAATTCTATGTATGTAAATGTACGAGTCATCAAGAATGAAATGTACATGAATTCTAAAGACAATATCTAAAAGTAAAGCTCACAGTCTAAACCTGAACCTCAAGCTAAGTCATGACTATCCTGCTCAGCTAAGATCCCGGGCTCTGGCCCATAAGGTAGAATGATAATCCTGCAAGTATACCTGCAACTTATCCAGTCATGAGCGGAGCAAAGTACAGTTCTAGGTAATGAACAAGACATCATGATATGAAAGTACAAGGGAACATGGTAGGTAAAGTACAGAAAAGAACATGGTGTATAAGCACATGAAAGAACATAGTATGTAAGAACATGAAAGAACATGATATGTAAGCACCTGAAAGAACATGATATCATGGAATCACAGAAAATAAGTACAAGGTATATCTCAACATGTGTGTACTATATTTGAAATATAACTTAGTATGTGACCGGCTAGGGTAAGCACATGAAAGCACACGAAATGGTACGGCTTAGGACCCGCGTACACGATGCGGGGTCGAAGCTAAACACACCTGAGTTGTTTCTTGGGATTGGTCACATAAATATTATATTTCCCCACCCCCAGGTACAAGTAATAAGAACAAGGAACATGAGCACCAGAAAGTACATGACGTGTTGCAGTGTGTCAATCAAGAAAGCACAGGATATAATAAAATACACAAGACCATAGAATGTACTTGCCTTGCTCCAGGAAAGTACGGGTGAAGATCGGAGCTAGATGTCCTCATGTATTTATAATTATAAGTTGATTAAGTTTTAGAACTAACTACTGCTTTAACCCGACTAAATAAATATTTATAATGAGGTATTCACTACAGTACACTAGAATTTATAATTTGCTGACAATATAGTTACAAGGAGAATAATCCATATAAGATAGCCCACATATATATTTAACAATTCTCACTAAAAAGTGAAGGAAATAATACAATACAATGAGGTATTGACAAATAAATTTTTCCTCTACCATTAAAATGTTTAGAAGAGAAAAACCCAAAAGAAATCAATTGTATACCACACTCACACAACCAAAATATATATATATAAACTCAAAATCCACTCTAACCAAGCTATTTAGTTTGTTTCCAACCATTCACCATCACATGATACCAGCTCACAACACCAACCTGGCCTATCAACTACATTCACTACACAACCCAGCAAGTCAACTAAAAAGCTTACATACGCAGCAATACCCAACTAACCCCTCGAGAAGAGAGTATTCACAAGTTATTAGTCGAGCACATAGAGATACTCTGCTCTATACGGCAACCACTTAGGAAAAGTAGCAAGTATGACCTACAACCTACCTGCAGAACATAACTATCTACACAAGATCTTGCGAAACCAAAGTTTGTGCATTCGTTGAACTCAATAGCTACTTATTCCCAAACTCAGCATACTTGAATCCAACGCTCATATATGAAATCAGAGAATTTAGAAGGCGGAAAACTCACACCGACTAAAATCAAAGTTTTAATCAAGAGAAATTATATAGAAAATTGGATACAAAATATTAAATCATATAATCAAGTCGAATTATAACTTCAAAATATCAAGGATTATACAATTGTTGATATACAAATCCAATGTTTAACAAAAATAAAAATAGAAATTTATCGACCAACTAAAACTAAACACCAGACTCCGAAGAACTCAATTTCTCCTGCATCAAATCTGAACCTCCAACCCTTGCTACAGTTATACTGCAATTAATCCTCTGCACCCGATACTTCAACTTGGACACGAACCCAACACAAAACTCTGGACACGCCCAACACCCAGACTCCCACATCCTGATCAAAACTTCCATCAATTAAAGGTTACATATTAATGAATTCCCTAGCACAAGAAATGGTAGATTATTACCTGATGTTAAGGAGGTCCGAGCTGGAACAAGGACGTGACTCCGAGAATCCCGGATACTGGCCCTCTGTGCCCCAAGTGCTTCAAATCCTATTGGAACATTTTGACAAACAGATTCGAAACATAAATAACGGGGTCAATTCTAAAAGAATGTCAAAAATTTCTCAAAGGAACTAGGATAATAGGAATTAGATTAACTTACAATTACTTCGATCTCAATCAGCTTATTGGAACCTCGACTAACAAATCGTCCTAGCAATCTGACATCCCGACCAAATTCCCAACTACGAAAAATAACCCAACGCCAATCAATTCATCAAGAACACAGTATATACATTTGTTTCCCGATCTGGACTAACGAGAACTGAGACTCACCTCAGTCGCCATCATCATTCATCGTAGAAGATGCCATTGTCGGAGAGGAGTTTGACACATCATTACCGTCTGGAAGAAGTTGTCGCCTAATGGGAGAGACGACGCCCGGTCGTCGATCGTCGAGAGAGAATGTCGATACAGGATCGATCAAACGCATGCTGCCAGGAAGACGGCCCCGTCGTAGAGAGATCGTCATATTAATAATTACATTAAAATTATTATTATTTAAAACAAGGATGAGGGAACCACAAAATTGGTTGTAACAAATTTCAAATTTTGAAAATAGTTTCCAATTTATTTCCCTCTAAAATATTCATCATCATATTAATAATTACATTAAAATTAACTCTTTATTTAAACCCAATAATTCAATTGCTATTATTAAAAATAAAATATCAGGAAGTGGAGTTATATTAGGAGATGCTTGATGACTATCCTGCCAATTGGCCGCAAGGGGCATGGTACGAGTAGCCCTATACAACTTTCCATTAGAGGCCCGCGTGACAATCAGCGGGACGCTCTGATAGTCAGAGGTTGGGGCAGCTGACTGGGCTTGGCGAGCCCGTGCTGCCCTAGACTTCTTCCTTTTAGCACTCATGGGTGCATAGTAGGAAGAGTCCAAGTTGGATACCACAGAGTCTGGCTTATCATCCAGAGAACCATCAGGGTCAGGACCGCATGAGAGACGGTCGAAGACTGATTGAGAGAAGCGTGGAACAGACGCTATGCGGCTAAGATTGGGAACTGTGCAGGCTGTCTGTATGCGACTGTCTTTAGCTGTTGGATGGGTTGTCCTAGGAGTCACGACCGTACAGGCTGGTCGCATACGGTTGGCAATTATGGCCGCATAAGTTCTCTGCAAGCGATTGACTTCAGTAGCCGCATAAGCTTCGTCCATGCGGTTGGCAACTGTAGCCGCATAAGCTATGCGGCTGACAGATATGGCCGCATGAGTTTTTTTCCTGCGGCTGGCGGGTGTAACCGCATAGGCTTTTTCCATACGACTAGAACCTTTATGCGGCTCGGATCGCATAGAGTTCCTCTTTGCCCTTGCAAGTCCAGCATCATAATATTTTCTTCGGCCGAACTTGGGAACAACAGAGTTGTCTACGGTCTAAAGTGGGGCCGCAGGAGAGTCTTCTCCGCCGTTTTGAGCGACAGAGGGTATCTCTGCAAGAGCTTCAGCAGGAACGAAGGATCGGGGTCTCCACTCCTTGCGGGCCTTCTTTGTGCGGGCTCGCTTCTGGACCGGGCCAGTGCTCTTGTCGGAGAGTATTTCTTCGAACGCCTGTTGGTCGAACCGGGCGACCATCTTCTGTTGCGTGGAGCCAAGCTTGGCTGCATCCGATTGCGTCACCAACTCCTCAGCCGTGGAGAAGTTTGTCCCCAGCAGAGTCGCCATCGTATTTGCTATGAAATATAAAAGAGCAGAACAGTTTTATGGGAGGACTGGACTTTTACTTCACGTTACAAACTCGCTTGTACAAAGAAAGCCTAGGGACGAAAACCTAGGTATAGCAATCTAAGTACAATTTTTTATTTTTGATTCTGGGAGTGACGATAGAGGCTCGAGAAAGCGACGACAGCTCTGCCTTACTCCTTGGACGATCGGACGTAGCCTTGGCTCCTGTGACGAGATGGTTGGCGTTGATGAAGAAATGCTCTCCTTGCTCTCCTCGTATTGCTCTTCTGGCTTCTCTCTCTCTGGATTGATCTCTGTGGATTTTTTCTCTGATTATTGGGGGAGTGTCTCTCTGTATATATGCGTATCTCTCTCCTCTTGTATATTTTGTAAGGGAATGGCACCCTGCTATTTATAATAGTGGGGAGCATCATTAGGGTTTGCAATGATTGCCCATTCTCAAAGTAGCGGCGGCCTGATAAATGATCAATCTAGGCTATTAATCTTGAGCGTGAAGGATCTGGGCCAATAATGAGGATTATGCCAAATCATGTCAGTCATTAATCTTGATTGTAATAAATCTCCATCATGATGATTTGCTGATATCCGTAAATCTGAATGAATCAATTTAATTCATTCTCTTGCCACGTGTCCCAAATCATTGGGATCTGACCCAAAATTTGATTACCTTTAGGACACGTGTTTTGTCATCATTATTGAGCCGCATGAGGAGCGTTCATATTTGGGCCACATGAAGGTCGTCATGACTGAGCCGTATGAAAGGTTTCATGACCGAGCCGCATGAATAGTCTCTATACTCGAACCGCATAAAGATTATCATGACCGAGCCGTATGGATATGTTCATGACCGAGCCACATGAATAGCCTCTATACTCGAACCGCATGAAGATTATCATGACCGAGCCGCATGGATATGTTCATGACCGAGCCGCATGGGGGTCTTCATGGCCGAGCTGTATGAGAGTCTTCATGGCCGAGCCGCATGGGTTTCTTTCACGATCGAGCCGCATGGGGGACCTTCATGATCGAACCGCATAGGTTTTTCTGCACAGGCCGCATGAACTCGTCTAGACTGGCCGCATAAACTAGCTTCAAAGTTGTGAAGATTTTCCTCAGTTTCCTTGGAAGATGTTGCTCTTGTGTCAGTCATTATGACTACTTCTCGTCAGGGCTGTCAGCTGTCAACTGTCAGCCGTCAGAGCATTAATTGTCAGCCGTCAGGGCATTAATTGTGTTTGAATGATGCTGGGTACGGCCGTTTAAAAAGGCACGTGGCTTTCCTCTGCTGGCCGCATGGAGTCCACTCTGTGATTGAGCCGCATGGGACTCTTGAGCCGCATGTGGCTCCTCGGCCGCATGGATTATTTTTATTCTCTTTTTCATGCTTCTACACTAGCCCAACCGAAATGCAGTCTGCCAGATCCTCTTCAGCGCAGTTCGATCCCAGCGCAGTCTGAATCTAGCACAGTTCAAGTAGCACAATCCATCAAAATAACTGAAATTTTACACGTAGCCTACATGCCATCAATTGCTCATCACGTGGCAACCGTCTGTACACGACCATGCGCATTTCAATCAAACAATGCCACGCGTCTAATACAGTTGAGCTACGATTGAGTAACTGCCAGCGCAGTTTGTAGCTTGCGCAGTCCAATGCCTGTACAATCCAGCCTGCGTAATCCAGAAATAACTACTAATTAGTTATTTTCTAGAACTCTATAAAAAGAGTTTCAAAGTCCTTCATTAAAAAGATCAGATCATTCAAGATCATCACAGAGATCAGGAGTTCTTGCCCAAGTGCTGCTGTATTCTTTATAGGTTATCGTCTTCATAGTTCACATCATCCAAGGGATAAAGCGATCGTCTTCAGATCGGATTCCTATAGTTGTACTTTTCCAGAATTCAATTGTAATCTTCTTACACAGTTTGTGAAATAAAAAGAACTTTTGTTTTTGACAACAAAACGATCTGTATTCGATCGTCTGAATTTTGCAACTTCTGAACCAATGTCAGAAGATGAAGACGAAGTGTTGTATGCTTCTGTCAATGTAACACCCATATCTCAGAACATGTATTTTGATTAAGCCTGCATGTATCTTAGACCTGTATTTTTATTTTCTCAGATTCTGGACTGTAATTGTATTTTGGCTCAGCTTGCAGATTTTGGTTTTCTCGTAAAATAGATTTTGACATGGCTTGGTTTTATTTTGTGGAGGAGGATTGGTTTGGTTTGGTTCAACATGTATTTGGAACACCTTAGCCTATGCTCCACCCCCAACACAATACAACCACCCTCATTAAAACCCTACCAACCTTTTCTCTCTTCTTATAACTCTTTCATTTATTTTCTCCATCTCCTTCTTCTACACAACACACCATCACCCATAGGCAAGTGCACCTTGCCACCACATGAGAACCCTATTTTATTTGTCCATTAGCTAGATTAGGCCATGGAGATGAACACTAGAACTTGATATTTTGTGATTTGGAGTCTCCTTTGTTCTAGATCAAAGTTTTCTTTATTTTCGGATTTACATGGTTTTAATCTATTTTAGTTGGGTTTTTGTGGGTTTTGATGCTTCCATGTGGAAGAGAATTCAATTTTACTCAAATTAGAACTTTGAAAATCTAGATTTGGCTTTGATTTGACCAAGATATGAAGAATGGAATTTTTGGTGTTCTTGAGCTTCCTCTCGGCCTGGAGAAGAAGACTGCAGCCTGCGCTCTTTAGCGCAGAGCTGGACTGCGCATCCCCTCTCGGCCTGCGCTCTTTAGCGCAGCGTCGACCGCGCTGCTTGCCCCTTGGCGAACTGCGCTCAACCCCATGCGCCATCCATCCATACGCAGTCTGCTCCTGCGCAGTGTGCTCATGTGCAGTCTGCTCCTGCGCAGTGTGCTCATGCGCAGTATGCTCCTGCGCAGTATACTCATGCGCAGTCTGCTCATGCGCCACCTATACCCCCTGCGCAGCTCACCCCTGTGCAGTTGGCTCCCTGCACACTTGACCCATGCGCCATCTGCCCCTGTGCCCTGTGCCCCTGTGCACTTGGCACCCTGCACAGCTGACACCCTGCGTAATCCAACCCCTGAACTCTTGCGCAAATCATTGGCTCTTGGAGTTTTGGTTTTATTTCTTTAAGCTTGGCTCTTCTATAGCCCTGTATATTGATATTTTATTAGATATTTTACGCCCATTTTATATCCTTACGCCTTTTGTCATGAACTTGATTTTACTTAATATGTTTGGAATGACTATTGTACATGGCATGGTATGGCAAGGAACTAGCATAACACGACAGTGACCTGTAGTGGTGCACTCCTGACATGACCAACCAGACATGATAAGTGGCCCGTCGTGGCGCACTCCTGACAAGTACCCTGACATGATTTATTTTGATGCTGTTGCGACGGCTAACTTGACTCGTATAATCAACTTGACACCGTGGGTGTTTCTGCTTGCTTGCTTGTGCAATCCACTTGTCTTGTCTTGCATCATGTCTAGGACGTGACTCCCTGGTTCCCACGGTCAGGGATTCATACTGAATATGGATTAGGCTAATGACTAGATCAAACTATAGTTCATGGAGAATTTCCAATCATAGGCAATCTCGTTATCTGGGCGCTCTTAATTGGACTTGTAGCTTGCCGACGAGTAGAGCATATTTCCAGCGCACTGTCATGTGTTGCACCCTCTAAGTCACCTAAGGGTATATCGTCTCCTGGGCGATGTACCCAACCATACTCTCAACCCGCGAAAGGATAATTGGATAGTTTGCAGGGCTTGAGACTGGGAAATTCTCACTGCATCTTATTAGTAATTAGGCTTGTGACAACCCTAGTTAGTTAAAGTAGTAAGCCGTAGTAATTGCTTGGTCGTTTGTGAATGGATGATGTCTAGCCCTGTCTAAGTCTTGTCTAGTCCCTGTACCTGGTACTCCTGAACATGATTGTTTTACTTGCTTTAAAAATAATTGGGTAGAGACAAGGAGCTATTCAGGCGAAGGGTTACAACCCCGGTCCTTGTTTGGTTTACGGGTTGTAACCTGGCTCCCAGAATGGTTCTACGTCCCTAGTCGTTTATTGCCCTGACGTGCTCTTTATTACTTGTACTTTTCTTTCATTTTCTTATGTTCTGATATGCTGGCTTTTGTTCTTATTTCGTGGCCTCCTTTGTGGCACTTGCTCTTTCTGGGGTTTGACCCAGCTGATTTTGTGTGGCATGATTTTGGTGCAGTACCCGAGGATCTACCGAACCTCCAGCCCGATGGTGGCGACTAGAAGGAACCCGGGCTACGAGTGGGTTTTCTATTTTGTTTCGCTCACTCTATTATAAAGTTATTCTTTTGAGGCGTTTAGACGACGAGCACCTGTTAGCTCGATGCACCTTTACTTACTGTCTGCCTACGGGCTGTAAACATGATTAACAAATCCTAGGGTTGATCATGTATGACCTAACTCTTGCTTGTCCTAGCATTTTGTACGACTAGCTTTATGATCAACTGATATATAATATTTGGGACGCCTTTTATTGTATATTTGGTGGTCAAACATCTTGTGATTATATTATTTGATTGAGATTGAGACAGTAGGCTTGACCTTAAGAGACTGTCGGCTTGTAGTAAACTCTCATATCTAGACAGCCGTGACCGTATAGCGAGATGGACTTCATTTCAATATACGTAGCTGGCTATGTTCGCCCCCGCTCTCCAGTATTCTGGTTCTGGGGCGTGGCAGTCAATATGGCTTCTCGAGACACTGGGGGTAGAAAGTGCTCCAAGCACGGCAAACCTCGCAGGCCCAGCCAGCGGTAGTTAGATTTACTCTAAGAATCTTCTGAAGGAGTATTTCGACATACCCGATCCCGAAGTCGAGACACAATCGGTCAAAGGAATCTTCTTCAAGATCCTTCTGGTCATCTTCCTACTTCTCATTCAGGAGATGATTCCTTCTCTGATTATGATACATACAGCAAAAGTTCTGAACATACAGTGTCTTCTACTATACCTAGAGAAGTGACAGCTTATGTTATCACTGAAGACCCAGATGCTTCCAGTTCAGCAAATCAAGGACAACGAATAGCTGCACTGGAGGACAAGCTGAAGACCATGGCTGAAATGGTCGCAAGTATACATTATATCATTATGGCCCAACATACAGTACCACCGACCGCACCTGCTGCAAATCCAAAAATTATAGCATCGTCGGTGCCTGTCAATGCAGGTCTGGGGGTAGTATCTCCTTAAATACCCCCTGTACAAATTCAACCTACACCCAGTCAGTCAGGAGCTGGGGGTAGTACTTACCATGCTGTTCCTCCTCCTAACACTCAGCATGCTCCTTCTGCGTCATCGGAGGATGCTAATGAAGCTGTCAAACTCTTGCGCACTCAATTCGAGGCCTTCAAAGAGAAGGACAACTTACAGAGATTGGGGGATCAAACAACCCTATCCAGTTGAATGGAAGGAAGTCCCATTTCCTCCAAAGTATAAAATCCCTACAATTTTGCTGTTTGACGGCAGCACTTCTCCAAGTTAATTCATTAACCACTTTGAGGTAATGACTATTCAACTTCAGCCAAATAACGCTCTTCTCACCAGGGTGTTCGTCGACTGTTTAGCCGGTGTAGCATACGATTGGTACAGGAGCTTGCCCGATGGCTGTATCACCTCTTTCTCGGGTTTGAAACAAATCTTCTTGGAGCGATTCTACGAGGGAATCAACGATATGACCATGTCGGCCCTCAACAAGATCAAATAAAGACATAATGAAACCGCTGAGAGTTTCATTGAAAGATTCCGCCAAAAAGCATTAAAGATGCCTCCTGGAAATCTGGCCGCTGTCACTATAGATACCTGCAAGGCAAATCTTTTGCCTATCATTAGCATGTGGACGGGGTCAACTCAATTTCAAGACTGGCCATCATTCATTGTCAATGCTAAAGCAGCTGAAGTTAGCGCTGACAAATTTAAGCAGTTGGGGATACACATGTCTAATCCCGACTGGGATGAACACCCGACAGCTAGTAGCGGTAATCGCCAGAATAACGCAAGGGTAAAGACACTTTGAACATCAATCTGAAGAACAAAGAATCTCTGGCTGTCAACGTGGCTCCACATACGTCTACTCCTACTCCTACTCCTTCTGCCCCTCCACCAAGGGAACCTCGTCCGAAAGTAGAGTACTCCTTTGACGAGAACGACACCGTGAGCATCTTAGATTGCTTGATCAAAAGCAATAAGCTCCAACTTCCAGACCCGAAGAAGCCCGACGAGGTCGGTAAGACTGATCATCCCAAATATTGTGTTTATCACAGGTTCATTGGGCATCCCACTCGAGCATATTACGTGCTCAATGGCAAAATTCAAGAGCTAGTCAACGCTGGTGTTGTCACTCTTCAACAAGATGAGAAGACTGTTACCGCGAATATGGTCTCAGTACAGTTCGGTAACTTCCCTCCACAGATGGTACAGCATGGTGTCATCCCTATCCCCAAGGCCACTCTTGAGATCGAGAATCTCCCTCCTCCACGAAGTGAAGGTCTCGTCCCCTTATCTCTTGCTAACGGCGAAATTATATCGATCCACCCGGACCTTGTTGCTGATTTCGAGGCTTCTTCTAAACAAAAAGACCGCTCCAAGGGCAAAACAAAGATCTGCAATATGGTGTCTTTTGACCCCATAGTTGAAGAGGAAATCCTGCTGGGCACTAGGTCAGGGAAAGCTTACCTACAGGAAGTTCCTGAAAATCAAGAAAACCCTGCTTCTTCTTCTGAGTCTGCTCCAGTGCAACCTGTCTCTGCAGAGGACATCCCTTCTGCATCCTCATCGGTTGTAGAACCTATTCCTTCCAAGACGATGGTAGCCGACAAAGGCAAACAACAAGTCCGCTTCGACAAGCCTTTGAAGAAGTCATCTCCTTCTGGACTTGAGAAGCCATACAACTTTGATATTTTGGCCCAACAAGCCAATACACCGGCCAGGCTGTCAATCTTCGAGCTCTTGTGCCTCTCCAAAGAGACTCAAGAAACTCTGAGTAAAGCTCTCATGCAGGCGAAAACCTGTCTAACCCTTCTGAAGAAGTCGAAAGCAGAACATGTCTCTTGCCTCCATTGTTACAGTGTGTTGAAGTAAATTTCAAACATTACCTTCACACAGGATGATATGCTGATGGAAGATAATAGGCATGACCGTCCTCTATACTATACAAGATATGTCGACTCGATGAAAGTCGATCGTATTCTGATAGATCCAAGGTCTGTCCTCAGCATCATGCCAAAGACAATATTAGATGCACTGAAGATCCTAGTACATAATCTTTCCAGTACAATCACCACCATCCTGGGGTTCAACCAAGGAAGAAGTGAGCCTTTGGGCAAGATTCGCCTAAAACTAAAAATAGGCAATCTTCGCACAAAGGTGACCTTCTACATTATAGACAACCATGGTTGCTGCTACAATGCTCTTTTGGGGAGACCATTTCTTCAGGAACACAACATTGTTCCTTCAACTCTCTATCAATGTTTCAAGTATGTTGATGACAATGGAGGGGTTCAAAAAGAGGTTGCGGATCTCTATACTTTCAAAGGTGTCGAAGCATATTGTAACGATGCTCGCATGTATAAAGATGAGTTCATGAAGGTAGTACTGGCTCTGGACACTGAAGAAGAACAAGAAGCAGTGCCTAATAATACCCTCATCATACCTGTTAAAGGGCGTGTTTCTCATCCTCAATCCTCCAAACCACTGGCTAATCACTTGCCAGTCCAGAAGCAACCAAATGATGTTGGTCAAAATCAAAGGGAGCTCACCTCTTCTGAGCTACTTATTATCGACCTACGTCGTAACAAGGATAAAAGGCAGCTCACCTCTTCTGAGCTACTTGTTATTGATTTATCTCATAACAAGGATAAAAGGGAGCTCACCTCCTCTGAGCTGCTTGTTATTGACCTCCGTCGTAACAAGTCAAATCCTCCTCCATGTTCTTCTTCTTCTCCTCCTGTAATTAATCTGACCAAGTCTGCTAAGGCTAAACGTCCTGTTGTAAATACAGATGTACAAATTAATGAAAAAGTATCTCCTTTCCAGTATACTGATGTCATTTATCATGCTAAGTGCTATTTGGATATGTTAGATAGCTTTCAGTCATTTACAATGGGAGTTGTACAGTCTCTTCAAATAGAGGTCTTACTCGAACACCCAGATGATTCATACTTTGTTGTCCCTTCTCGAAAGAGAGGCGAGAGTCCAATACTTTTTAGTAAAGGGCTAGAACAAAAATTCAGCTATACGGATGATAGCAAAAGTAACGATACCGGACGTCTCCAACTTCGTCGTTATAGTCAATCAAAAGACATCATCCGAAAGATGGGTTATAACTTCAAGAATGGCCTCAACTACGGTAAGGGTAGAAGAACTCTTATCCGTATGGTTGTTCCGAAAGGAAAATCAGAGATGTATTACAGCAGGACAAAAAGAGGTCTCGGATATGCTTCACCTCCGATTTTATCTCCAGCAGCCTCCGAGTCTGATAGTGAATAGCGCTCTAACTCTTCTGATTTTAGGTCTTGGGAGTCTGACACCAGTATTGGCCAAATTCATCGATTGATTGTATCTTCTAACATGGTCTCTGCTGAACTTCCAGAAGGTTATGACGAAGATATCGAAGAAAATCCAGAAACAGATCCTTGGGCTCAACGAATGGATACCCAATAGGAACTCCGATTCGAACAACGAGAACCTCCTATCGAAGATCAATTGGTTCAAATTGACGTAGAAGAAAATGGGTCACCTCGTCCAATATTCATCAGCAAGAACCTCCCCGAGGCGAATAAGCAAGAATTAATTCTTCTTATTTGAGAATACATTGATGTCTTCGCCTGGAGTTATGAAGATATGCCAGGTTTAGATCCCAAAGTTGCTACTCATAAATTGAATATCTTGCCTAATGCAAAGCCAGTCAAATAACATCAAAGGCAATTCAAGCCAGAAATGATGGACGCTATTGATGATGAAGTTAAAAATCTTATAGCTTGTAGCTTTATTCGAGAAGAACAACATCCAGATTGGGTAGCCAACGTTGTCCCAGTCTTAAAGAAGAATGGCAAAGTTCGAGTTTTCATCGACTTCCGGGATATTAATGAAGCCTGTCCAAAAGACGAGTTTCCTCTTCCTATCACAGATGTCATGATCGACAACACTTGTGGGTTCGAAAGGATATCCTTCATGGATGGATTCTCTGGATACAATCAGATTCGGATGAATCCTGAAGATGAAAACACACTTCTTTCCGCACTCCTCGCGGAGTCTACTGCTATACCGTGATGCCATTTGGTCTCAAGAACGCTGGTGCAACTTACCAACAAGCTATGAGTACCATCTTTCGAGATCATCTACGCAAGATTGTTTAATGCTATGTGGACGATATTGTTGTCAAGAGTCGTCTAAAGGAAGATCACATCCAGGATTTGAGAACTATCTTTAATCTAATGCACCAACATCAGCTGAAAATGAATACCACCAAGTCATTCTAGGGTGTCTCTAGTGGTAAATTTCTCGGCTTCGTCATTACCTCTAAAGGTATACACGTGGATCCCGAGAAGCTCAAAGCCATTCAAGAGATGCGTCCTCGACACAACCTAAAAGAGCTACGAGGATTCCAAGGTCGACTTGCGTACATCAGGAGATTCATTTCAAATCTGTCTGGACGCTGCAGACCATTTACCCAGTTAATAAAGAAGGAAGTATCTTTCATTTGGACTGAAGAATGTCAACGAGCATTTGACGACATAAAAGAGTATCTCATGAACCCACCAGTCTTGGTGCCACAAATCTCGGACATACCATTCTTAATGTATGTTCGCGCTATGGATCATTTATTGGGTGCTTTACTTGCCAAGAAGAACAAAGAAGGTCATGAACATGCCATCTATTATCTCAGTCGTACTATGATTGGTGCTGAACACCGTTATAGTCCGGTCGAGAAAGAATGCTTAGCTCTTATGTTTGTTGTTCAAAAGACTCGGCATTACATCATTGGACAAACTATTCATGTCATATCCCGAGTTAATCCTCTTCGGGTAATGATGAAGAAACCCAGCACACTCAATTCTCGACTAGCTACATGGGCCATTCTGCTAGCCTAATATGACATGGTATATATTCCTCAAAAATTTATTAAGGGTCAAGCATTGGCGGACTTCTTGTAAGCCCACTTCCCAATTTTTTTAATTTTTTAATTTTATTTGTTTATGATTAATTTTATGGCCATTATGAGTCATGCCAAAGCTTGTAGGTGGGCTATGACCATATTAAGGTCATATGACCTCTAGATAGCTTATATATGTATTATTTAGCTATTTTATATTTTTCTACAATTTTTGGATATTTGTAGGTATTTAATATTTAAGGTTTTATTTTTTTTTTAGGACTTTTAGGATTTACTGTAAGGTCATACGGGAGTATTTCGGGACCAAATATTTTTATTTGGGCTCTAAATGACTAAAAATATTTTCTGGAATATTTTAGAATTTTTTAGGATTTTTTTAGAATTTTTGGGAATTTTTATATAATTAAAACCTATAGAAATAATATTTTATTGGCTTTGGAAATTTATTGTGAGGTCACATGATGATATTTTGTGTTAAAAATATTTTATTTAGATTCTAGACACTTAGAAATATTTTCTAGAATTTTTCTGAATTTTTCTGCAATTTATTTTGATTTATTTGGACTTAAAATAATTTTTAAATGATTTTCTGGATTAAATAAATAATTACCCAATAATCCACTCGGGGGGGCCTACCTGTCGGCGCTGCTACAGTAACCGCCTCTCTCTCTCTCTCTCTCTCTTTCCTATATATATGCATTGTATATTCATAAACCCTAATTAATTATAGCCTTCTCCTTTTGGAGTTTGATCCTGGTGATTCCCCGACTTCCCGAGGCGATTGTCGTCAACTCGGACCTCATTTTCGTGTGCCGTTTTTTTTTTGTTGGAAACGTATTGAGGTATAGTTTCTGAATATATAATTTATTTTCATAATTTCTGAACCTAAATTTCTGAAAAATTCGTAGAGTGTCGGTTGTCCGAAACTTGACACGTTTTGGTGTTTTCGAAATTTTGGGAGAACCAGAAATCGAAATCATGAACCGTTTGAAGTTTCGGAAAGCTAACACAAAGTGCTATGACATATATTTTTTCCAAAAATTATTTCATTAATTTAGTATTTTAGTTTTTCTGTTGAACTCAGAACTGATCGATTGATCCCCGTTTTGGTCACGATTAGCCATAACGGCGATATCTTTTGACTAAAGCGTGATTTTGTGGCACGGTCGATTCCAGTGCACTCTTGGCATTGAAATCTACCAAGGTGCACTTTCAAAATCTAGAGTTCACAGCATTTGACTAAAAAATCAATGGCACGTCTCGATTTACGTGCCATAGTTTCCAAAATTGAGAAATACGACTTTTGATGGCCAAACTTGCATATTTAGATTATATTCAGATTATTATTAGGTTAAATTAGGTTTTTAATTAAATTATTACATAATTAATTATTATTAGATTAGTAACCCAACTAGCCACTATTTAGAACTAGAACATTAGAATTGATTTGTGGTTTTCGTGCACGGTTCGTGGTACGATATGTGTTATAGGTTGACAGCTTATAGATCAGCATCCCCTCATACTCTACTTGTGGCTACGGTTTGTGCAAGGATTCAGGCAATTGCACTTTCTGATTGCTTTTTGATTCATAGTATTTTTTTCATTTCATGTCTATACATATATCTTGCTGCTTGTTGACACGCTCGTCACACGGAGTAGTCGGGAGGGAAAATATCTTAGTACACATATGGACTATCCAGAACTATCCCAATATGTCTAATCATGAATGATAGCAGCTGCACACGACACGTGCAGTGAGCCGTATTTACCCGCTAGCCTTTCACATGTCGAAAATGATATTTCACACCACATAGGTAGATGTCTTTTATTTATCCTTTACTTATCTATCGTGCTATGTCATCAGTTATCTTCCAGTTTTGATATCTCATATGTTATTTTCATGTCTTGTTAATTCTATTGTGTTTTCGCATTGTCGTCGGTTTGTGTACTTGTTCCATTCCTGACTGAAAACCAACATTTTTCAGGTTTAGCCACGATCACTCTTAGCATTAGGAAGGCTTGGGTATGCTGAGGTCAACCTAGAAATAGAAAGCAGTTGTATCAATTCCATTAAATGTAAAGTCTTGTATTTTCTTTAAATATAAATCTTGTAAATTTTGTAATAAATTTAGAAATGTGAATAAGCAACAAATATGATATTTTGAGTATTTATTTCTTGCGGGCTTGAAAGCATTCTACCGCCGACTCTGCGGCGTAGGTGGCTTGGACATGTCTCATATCCGAAAAGCGGGTGCGGGTCGTGACAAGTTTTTGTGGTGGCCCATACAGGTCAGATTTTGCAAAAGATTGCGAACTTGTGATGGTACGTTAGTCGTACTATTGCGAGCCTGCGCTCAGGAAATGCTCATTCACAATTAGGATTGAAATAATTTAGGAGAATAACTAGGACTAGGAGTCCCTTGTTCAAATTGGCCGTTGGATAGTTAAGGTTATTAGATAGGCCATGCAATTTAGATAGCTTGCTAGATCCCTATAGGTATACTCTTACTTTTGATATGACAATGTGATCCAGTATGGATATACTAATCGCTTGGTATGTTAGACTTGCCTAGAATTAAGGCGTTAACTTCGATAAACTGTTAAATTTTCTTATTTAGATGTAAATCTTATATCATAAGTTAGAATTGCATGTTTTAAATTCTCTTTTACTATAAGGAGTTAATTTATAATTTCTGATTCTGTTATTCCTGTATGAATCTCGAGGTAGATTGATTCAAAGTTTTTCCCTCAACTATTTGAGATATATATATGAGATAAATATTAGGATGTTCTCATTTTCCTTGTCGTCAGTTATTTCCCCGGTCAACCTTTTACCTTAAGGATTGAGACTTACAGGCATGTGTTTACGCTTTCTACCATAGTCAACTAAATTGAATCCCTAGCAGCTCTTTGACATTCTTAGGAATATAGTTGGAGCATTTTAACGACTGCGATGACTAGACAGCAGCGCACTATCTCCAATTACCTGAGAGCGGAGAGTGTGGGTTCACTGCAGCCAGCAGTGCACTAGCGAGGCACAACCCATAGAATAGAAACCATTTCGAAGAATTGTAGATTAGGGATCATTGCTAAAACTATGTCCTCGTTGACCTCTTTAGATCTTAGATGCCCTATGTCAATATAGGATAGAGTATCTGATAGCTTATCACAATTGAATCATGGAACCAAGGGTTTACCGCAGCCAGAGTATACATGCAAGGCAAAATTCTTGGTGAAATGACTTCAGACGTAATCACAAGTTTAGGATACTATAGAGAATATAAAGATACCCGGTGTGACCCTAAGATCCAAAACCAATACTAAGATAAGTTCTGTAAGTTGAGTAGCACGTCTCCCACCCTAGCGTCCCGTGGTCCTCGCGATCTATTAACAAGGTACTTGACCGACATTACTAGGTTTACCTAGAATATAGAATTTAGAGTTCCATAACCCATTAATAGACCAAGGCCTTATGGATAGAGAATAGTAGGATGATTGTATAAGTAAGAACACCAGGTAAGGTTTGATTCTCACAAAACTCGAACTACTAGTGCCTCCTTTCAAAAAAAAAGTCTTGCGTACTTGTATTTTGACTATCTTGACCAACACTGTAACTATAGCCTAGTTTTGCAAGCTTGCCCTTCTATCGAGCTTGATTCGAGATATGTGTTTATTGGGGATGCCCGCTAATATATTGTCCAATCAGAATCATTGTATTACGGTCTGATCAACCATGATGCAATTGGTTTGCTTTTTATCTAATTATCCTATGTGGATTGAGATATAGATGTCTCTAGGATCTCATCCACGACTGCTTTGACAATTCTTCTTGAATTATTCATTCGCCTTTGAATCACGTAATTGTATTCAGTGACATCTCTCTTGAACTCCTTATTGTTTTTGTCTTTCACTGACTAGAAAGACGAAAGCTTGTAATTAATAGATAGATATAGAGTATCACCATGGCTATAATAGTGGTATACGCAAGGGTAACTACCATCGGCCAGCCAGGTGACTGGAACCTTGTCTTGAGATACTCGTTCTCTTCTCGACCTTCAAGCTACTATCGGGACCTTCTAGCCATCTGGATTTGAGGAACGATCCTTGGCTTGAGTTATATCTACCGTATCCTATTACGATGTGCATTGTTCTTTATTAACAAAGGTCGAGATACAATACCCGGACCTTGAAATCCTTCTAACCCTATTACTCCTAAAACCATAGCCTAGCTCCTAAGGTGGATAGACTGTAAACTTTCAAAAAAATTTGGGATATACAAGGATTATCGTCTGATTAGAATAATTTCCATTAGAATGATAATTAGTGCTCTATGAACTCCCACTTTCCGTTTAGGTCATTTTGTGTCCCCGACCGTGTCATTAAAATTCGGGGTACGAGACCAGCGATTACCTTCCAACAAATTTCATATGTAAGATCTAGATGAGTCCACCTTCATCTAGGTATATCATGTCCCACTCAAACTGTCCCCTTGTACTCTATTTTTGTGCTACGACTTTCAGGTTAAAAGGACCAACTATAACCCATACCATGATACCAGTATACTTTTCGACTAGCAACTAGCTCAACCACATGGGTTGAAACCTATTCCAGGTCACCCTAATCTAGTAGGAATAGTTTTATCATTGGGATCCTGTCCAGCCAATGTAGATTGAAATCCAAGGATCATCCAACCAACGATTGCTGTCCAAATAGAGAACCCATTAAGACCACAATTTTGATTTCTCAAATTCTGTTCCATTATGGAACCGTGTTTGAATTAGAATTTTGAGAACGAGACTTCTGTATTGCACGGATTGCAGGCCACTCTAAGTAATGAAGGGCTCTTCGACGTAGCAAGTGACTGAACTAGAGTAGTCCAATCTAGCAAATAAGTCAACGATTCATAGACTTTCTTTTTATCTGCAACATTGGATACTCTCTATTGCTCTTAAAATTTCACAGTTGCTCCCGATTATTCTGCCTTATCTTCCTGTCCTTCCTACTTCGGAGCGACGAATAGTCATGCTTACTAGAAATTACCAATATTTTTAAGCTACTTGTGTAAATTTGTTGCTGTTAAATTTTAGATTGCTTGATAAATACGAGAGGAGTGTAGATACCATATGCCTAGATAATTGTTGGTAGGATTGTTAGCAACCAGTTGGAAGATTATAAGATTTTTAGTTTGATGGAGTAGTGTGACCAAAGGTGGGTAGAAGTTCTCAAGTATTCGGAGTTATGAAATGGCTAGAAAAGGTTATAAAATATTTTGAGTGATTAAATTGAGGAGATTAAGATTAAGGTAGACTTTCTTTCTGAATTTTAAGAATAGTTACGAATTAGAATTTCGAGGACGAAATTATTCTAAGGTGGGTAGATTTGTAAGCCCACTTCCCAATTTTTTTTAATTTTTTAATTTTATTTGTTTATGATTAATTTTATGGCCATTGTGAGTCATGCCAAAGCTTGTAGGTGGGCTATGACCATATTAAGGTCATATGACCTCTAGATAGCTTATATATGTATTATTTAGCTATTTTATATTTTTCTATAATTTTGGATATTTATAGGTATTTAATATTTAAGGTTTTATTATTTTTTAGGACTTTCAGGATTTACTGTAAGGTCATACGGGGGTATTTCGGGACCAAATATTTTTATTTGGGCTCTAAATGATTAAAAATATTAGAATTTTTCTGGATTTTTTTAAAATTTTTGGGAATTTTTATATAATTAAAACCTATAGAAATAATATTTTATTGGCTTTGGAAATTTACTGTGAGGTCACATGATGATATTTTGTGTTAAAAATATTTTATTTAGATTCTAGACACTTAGAAATATTTTCTAGAATTTTTCTGGATTTTTCTGCAATTTATTTTGATTTATTTGGACTTAAAATAATTTTTAAATGATTTTCTGAATTAACTAAATAATTATCCAATAATCCACCCGGGGGGGCCCACCTGTCGGCGCTGTTACAGTAACCGCCTCTCTCTCTCCTATATATATGCATTGTATATTCACAAACCCTAATTAATTATAGCCTCCTCCTTTTGGAGTTTGATCTTGGTGATTCCCCGACTTCCCGAGGCGATTGCCGTCAACTCGGACCTCATTTTTGTGTGCTGTTTTTTTTTGTTGGAAACGTATTGAGGTATAGTTTCTTAATATCTAATTTATTTTTGTAATTTCTGAACCTAAATTTCTGAAAAATTCCTAGAGTGTCGGTTGTCCGAAACTTGACATGTTTTGGTATTTTTGAGATTTCAGGAGAACCAGAAATCAAAATCACGAACCTTTTAAATTTTCGGAAAGCTAACACAGAGCGCTACGACATATATTTTTTCCAGAAATTATTTCATTAATTTAGTATTTTAGTTTTTCTGTTGAACTCAGAACTGATCGGTTGATCCCCGTTTTGGTCACGATTAGCCATAACGGCGATATCTTTTGACTAAAGCATGATTTTGCGGCACGGTCGATTCCAGCGCACTCATGGCATTGAAATCTACTAAGGTGCACTTTCAAAATCTAGAGTTCACAGCATTTGACTAAAAAGTCAATGACACGTCTCGATTTACGTGCCATGGTTTCCAAAATTGAGAAACACGACTTTTGATGGCCAAACTTGCATGTTTAGATTATATTCAGATTATTATTAGGTTAAATTAGGTTTTTAAGTAAATTATTACAGAATTAATTATTATTAGATTAGTAACCCAACTAGCCACGATTTAGAACTAGAACATTAGAATTAATTTGTGGTTTTCGTGCAAGGTTCGTGGTGCGACATGTGTTATAGGTTGACAGCTTCTAGATCAGCATCCCCTCATCCTCTACTTGTGGCTATGGTTTGTGCAAGGATTCAGGCAAGTGCACTTTCTGATTGCTTTTCGATTCATAGTAGTCTTTTATTTCATGTCTATACATATATCTTGCTGCTTGTTGACACGCTCGTCACACGGAGTAGTCGGAAGGGGAAATATCTTAGTACACATGTGGACTACCCAGAACTATCCCAATATGTCTAATCGTGAATGATAGCAGCTGCACACGACACGTGCAGTGAGCCGTATTTACCCCCTAGTCGTTCACATGTCGAAAATGATATTTCACACCACATAGGTAGATATCTTTTATTTTTCTTTTACTTCTCTATCGTGCTATGTCATCAGTTATCTTCCAGTTTTGATATCTCATATGTTATTTTCATATCTTGTTAATTCTATTGTGTTTTTGCATTGTCGTCGATTTGTGTACTTGTTCCATTCCTGACTGAAAACCAACATTTTTCAGGTTTAGCCACGATCACTTTGAGCATTGGGAAGGCTTGGGTATGCTGAGGTCAACCTAGAAATAGAAAGCAGTTGTATCAATTCTATTAAATGTAAAGTCTTGTATTTTCTTTAAATATAAATCTTATAAATGTTGTAATAAATTTAGAAATATGAATGAGCAGCAAATATGATATTTTGAGTATTTATTTCTTGCGGGCTTGACAGCGTTCTATCGCAGACTCTGCGGCGTAGGCTGGCTTGGACATGTCTCGTATCCGAAAAGCGGGTACGGGTCGTGACACTTCTTAGCGGCTCATCCTATTCCAGAAACATCTAAACTTTACGATCAAATGCCAGACGAGACATTGGAATCAAATATGATCTCCGAAGAAATTCCTACTTGGCGTCTATTCTTTGACGGTGCATCCAGGATCGGACCAAATAGTACCATTGTCGCAGGAGTTGGGGTTGTTCTTGTTTCTCCAGACGGGTCAACTATCCAAAGGGCCTACTCCCTAGATGAACCTTGCTCCAACAACGTGGCAGAATACAATGCTCTTCTCATTGGCCTTCAATTAGCTAATCAACTAGACGTCGAATATTTTGAAGTCTATGGTGACTCCAAGCTGGTTGTTAACCAGGTTAGAGGAACCTATGAAGTTCGTCATCAAGATCTAGTGCCTTATCATGAAGCGGCAATCAGCATGGCTACATCATTCAAAGCCTTCTTCATCGAATATGTACGCCGGGCTTGCAATACTAAAGCAGATGCTTTGGCCAATCTTGCAGTAGTCTTAGCCATACCTGTTAAAAGACAGCAGGTGGTGGTTATCTCTAATCGGAAATTGTTCTGCATCGAAAACAATTGTAATATTGAGTTCAGTAATCTTATTGAAGCCAATGTTATCAGTAAAGATTGGAGAGCTCCTTTCATCGATTTCGTGGTTTACGATATACTCCCTGAAGATCCTAAGGAGGCTACGAGTATTCATCGACGATCTCTGCAATTCTACTACAATCAGATTACTAAGACTCTCTACCGATGGACTTATGACGGTCTTCTCTTACGCTGTCTTGCTGGTGATGAAGCGAAACAAGTATTGCGTGAAGCTCATGATAGTGTTTGCAGAGCACATCAACCCGGCCCTAAGCTACAAGATCGTATCCGACGCATGGGCTGCTACTGGCCCTCTATGGTATCCGATGCCATCGAATATGCAAGGAAGTGTCGAGCCTGTCAAATCCATACAGATTTTATTTATCAACCGTCAGAATTTCTACATCCGACTGCTGCTTCCTGGCCTTTTGAAGCTTGGGGCATGGATATTATTGGTCCCATCAATCCTCCTTCTTCTAAGAGACATCGATTCATACTAGCAATAATCGACTACTTCTCCAAGTGGGCTGAAGCTATACCCGTGACAGAAGTCAAAACCAGCAGCGTCATCAACTTTGTCAAACATCATGTCATTTATAGATTTGATGTACCTCGACGAATCATTCATGACAATGGACCTCAATTTATCAGCCAGAAGTTTACAAGATTCTGCGATGATCACCGGATTGACAATGTCACTTCGACAGCCTACAATCCTGCTGCTAATGGCTTGGCTGAAGCTTTCAACAAAACTATTATCAAACTCCTTAAGAAGTTTGTATCTACTGACAAACGGAATTGGAGTGAAAAGCTTGGAGAATGTCTTTGGGCCTATCGTACTACGGTCCGCAACCCCACAGGCTGTACACCTTTCTCTTTAGTGTATGGCTGCGAAGCAGTTCTACCCCTGGAACTTCAAATTCTGTCCTTAAGGATTGCCATCGCTAATGAGCTGACAACGGTGAACAACGATATTCTTCAACTTCAAGAATTGGAGGCGCTTGACGAGAAACGGCTATTGGCTCAACAGCATATTAAGTTATACCAAGCCCGCATCTCGAAGACTTTCAACCGCAGAGTTAAAGTCAGAGCCTTTCAGAAAAGAGAGCTCGTTCTAACAGTCAGACGTCCCATGACTATGACTCACATGAGCAAAGGCAAGTTCGATGCGAAGTGGGAAGGTCCATATATTGTGAGCAAAGTCTTTTCAAATGGAGCCTATTAACTCTCGGAGCTGGACGGTAGAGTTGCTTTGATACCTATCAATGGCAAATTCCTTAAGAAATACTATGTACGAATGTAACAAGGATTTCATGTAAATACAACAAGACAGTGCATAAATAAAGTTTGATTTTATTTTATCATGAATGACGTTACATAATATCAAGGACGAGAATCATTATCATCCTTTTTATAGACAGGACGAGGAATACTGCCATCCTTCTCAAAAATAAAATCAGCAAAAGAGCCGAGAACATGTCATGACCCGCACCCTATAGTAAGGGCACGAGACGTGGGTACGTCCAGCCTACGTCGCAGTGTCAGCGGTAGAACGCTGTCCTAGGTCACAATATCTAACAGTTGAAGGTAATAATAGTTATACTCCTCGAATGGGGTGACATAACAGAAATATATCTCAATCACAACTAAGATAGAACAGGATAAAGATAGAATGATATAAAGATGCAAGATCCAAAATCTACAGGAATACAAATAGAGAGAAGCTAAATGTCTATGATAAACTCCACTAACATCCAGACATAATACAGATCCAGAAAATATATACAACTCAACTCCAATGCTATGAAATAAGATAAACTATCTATGGAGCAACTGTCTCTACTGCTAAGGGATCCGACTGGAAGTCTGGATCGCAAGTGTCCTCTAAGGCTGTCCCATAGTAAGTGTCTAAGCAGGCCTCCTCCTCGTCCTCTGTAAAATTTTCAACAGGTCCAATCAGGACGGGAACGAGCACATATCTCTCAACAGTTCATAACAGGTTAGAAGTATAAAACATGCAATAGAGTAAAATATAGGAAGTGCTGAAAAGGAAGTACGAGTAAACAAGAGATACTTGTAACTGAAAGTAAATACATGATAAGTAGAGACTGTAAGTGGCTAAGTGATTTAGAGTACAATACGGTTATGTAAACGGCTTAGGGGCACATGAATACAACTAAGAGGCATATGAATACAGCTACTGCGGATAATGATCACATAACCAATTCTACTCACCCCGCCCCAATCAATACACAAGGATCCATTCAAGTTACGTTATAAGCACATGAATACAGCTAAAGATACGTGAACTCATGTAATGAGTAGTACATGAGGCACGTGATAAAGCACATGAAAGCACATGAGAACATGTAATAACATGAACTAGTACGAGTACAAGGAGTACCTGATACACATGATAAAGTACATAAACATGAAATATCCGATGCACCCGTAGAGGGATAACATCTCAGGAAAGGATCCATATAGTACTAATCCGTGAAGATACGTGTCAGTACTAAGTAAAGTAATCTAGAGCAAGAGTATAGTCCAGACAAGTATGAAAAGATCAGAGAATGTACTCGCTTGCTAACTGTAGCCTCCCTTCCCGAAAATTGTTGAAGTATTTTTATTATTTATTTTATTTAAATGGTGACTATAGGATTTTTTTAAATAATTATTTAGTTAATTATCACGGTAGATAATTTAGCCATGGTTGAGTTTTGAAGTACAAGACGACCAGGAATCATGGCACGGATAGTGCAATAGCGTGCCTTGACTAGTGTTTAGCCATGGTAGGGGAAGGCCGAGTCATATGATTGTTGTAACTAGGAAAACCAGGCCAAGTTGTGACTTAACCCTTACCGAAGTTTTTATTTATTATTTAATTATGTTATTGAGTTTTAGGGAACCCGGTTGTACCGAACCTGTCCGGATTGGGCCCAAGTCAAATTCAAGCCCAGGTAGGCGTGTAGCGAGACCAAATCCGGCCTTGTAGACATGCTTAGTAAATGCAAATGTTTTGGTATATATTTTTAGGAATTGGCAATTATTTTCTGAATATTTGTTATGAGTAGATTATAGTTATTATAATTATTGTTAAATAATGTTCTATCAAATTTATATGATCTTTTTGAGCCAGTAAAGATGGTGTAGGATAGGTCCACCCAAAACTAATATTGGAGTATTTTAGTTATTATTGGGATTATCATTGTCATTGGTTAATTGAGTACATATGGATATATAAATATATGGGGTATAAATATATAAATGGATGAGTGTGTATATAGATATATATACATGTAGGTATAGATAAACATATTATAGATATATGTGAGTGAATAGAGGTATATGAATATATATGGTAATATGTGTGTAAGTGTACGTGAATATGAATATATGTGTAAGTATATATAAATAAATGTTGTATAATGTGTGTGTGTTCGTATAATGTTGTATAATGTGTATGTGTTCGTATATATATATATATATATATATATATATATATATATATATATATATATATATATATATATATATATATATATATATATATATATATATATATATATATATTTACAGGGGTGTATATGCGTATGTATATATAAGTTTATACGGGTATGTATATATAAATATACATAGATAAATGTATGTGTATATATATATAAATATATACGTGTATGTATAGATAAATATACATGGCTATGTATGTGAATATATGTAGATATATATGGGTATGTATAGAAAAGTATACAGGAATACGTGTGTATATATGTGGATGTATATATATATATATATATATATATATATATATATATATATATATATATATATATATATATATATATATATATATATAAATATATAAATATATATATATATATTTTTTTTATACGGGTATGTATATATAAATATATATATATATATATATATAAATATATATACATACCCGTATATATATATATATATATATATATATATATATAAAATATATATATATATATATATATATACATATATATGTACAGTAGCACAGCCCATTGGCTGAACCCCCCAAGCTCCCAGGTTTTCCGAGCCCACAGCCCAACCTGCACCTGGACCGAACCCCTTAGAGCCGAGCCCAGCAGACAGCCCACATATCCAACCGACCCGGCCAAACCAGTACGGCCTCTGGCCCTCTGAAACAGAACAGAACCGTACATATATATATTTGCGCGAACATATGAAGGGATCGAAAGGAATTTTTGATCGCAAAACCCTAACCATCGTCGCACTCATCTCAGCCCAGCGCCGCCCCAGCCTACCCCGACCCCTGGGCAGTCACCCGTCGGCGGTGCCAGCACCGCGCATGGCCGGGGTCGGCCAGAAACACCGACGTGCGCACGGGCAAAGCAAGGAATGACAGCAGCAATCAGCGATTGCGAGCCACACTTCGTACAGGGTTTTCCGTCGCCTCGTTGCGTCGTTTTACGCGTCGTCTTCACAGGTATGTTGACAATATAACCAACTCCAATTCCCTTCAACTACTTAAATTTGTTCTACGTCATGCACATCAAAAATCGAGCCCAAAACCCATCGAAAACTGTTTCAAAAATAGAGCATAGTTAACCTAAAACCCTAAGTTTGCGGTCGATTTTCGACCAGGATAACGCGAACCTTGGAAAACCGCTTGAACAGTTTTGTTGACAACATATACGAGATGACAACCCCATTCATAGTTTTATTTTTCATTTGCTAGTTTGTGATTAATTCAATTTTGAACTTTTAGAAAAACTAGTTTCGAATTATAAAAATCAATAAAAACCCACGATACGACGTGCGTCCCGTCATTTCGGGCGACGTGGTCCCGAACCGAAGGCATCGAAAGGTGCGTAACGGCTTCGTGGTCGTGTGGGCTTTGACGGAATTCAAATTGGTCGCGTGTGTGCGACGAATTTGATGCGTATTCGTCGAAATTTATCGTATCGTGCACTTTGTAAATTTCTCAAATACTTTGTGTGCGCTCGTCAGATCGAGACAAAACTTGCGCCAACAGAACCGTATCGTTTTTCTGGTCCTGCATGCCAAGTTTGGTCCGATTCTGAGACCGTTGATAAAATCACCGTTTTGTGGGCCCTACGGTCCCACTCAACGAGCGATTTTGTGCACGGCCCACCGGAATCCAACTCTGGACATACGGTTGGGTTCATATCGGAAAACCGGACCTATTGACATATAGTTTGACGACTTTAGAGACCGTTGACCCTGGCATGCTTTTCGGTGCTGTTTGCCATTAAAAATTTTTGTTGTAAATTTCAATACAAACAGAATAGTGTTACAATATATGACTTAGATGTAGCCCTAGAAGTACACTTTTGTTTAATCTGGGTCCCTTATACCAATGGAGTGAGTGGTAATGCGTTGACTCCGTTGACGAGCTGACGACGGTTATCGGTTCTCTGAAGGCTTGGATTGCTCTGGGTGCTGGAGCTTGCTGAGAGGAGGAAGACGTTGAATGTCTGTATCTGCCTCTCTGGTGGTATGTTTGTTCGTATCTGTCTGTGTGTATATGGAAGAAGGAAATGATCCCTCTATTTATAGCTGGGCAGGTTGGCTGCTCATGCGTGCATATGTAGGATGCGCCGGTGCGTGGGGACGCCACGTGGAGATTGCTGATGGAGGCGCATGGGTGATGCGCCCTGATCGAGGGGTTGACTTCTTCATACTACTGTTGTAAGCCGATACGTAGCAGAGGAGAAGATCTTTCTGTTGCTCAAATCTTGAATGAGTTGAGTCAAAGGACACGTGTCGTCGACCCATGGCTCGGAGATCTCTGATTTGGTGGGGAATGATCTGGTAGGATACGCCTAGGATTGGGCGCATAAGAAGACTTTGGCTCGTAACCTTTAGGAGTCATGAACCATTCTGGGCGCATGGCTTTTGAGGCGCATGCAGGCGACTTTCCTTCTGTCTTTTGGGATCAGAGAGCAGTTAGGGCGCATGGCTTTTGAGGCGCATGCAGAGCTTCAGATGGAGATTTTTCTATTTTTTGGGATCAGAGAGCAGTCTGGAGTGCATGGCTTTTGAGGCACATGCAGTTTGGACGCATGGCTGCGGAGGCGCATGGGTGGTTGAGTGGCCACGTGGCAGTAGCCGTCGAAGTAAAATCATGATGATGCTGACGTTGTCGACACTTCGTCTTCTGAAAAAGCTGCCGACCGTTCAGACTTTGGGAGATGTGCTGCCAACTCTGTCATTCAGCATTTAATGTTTGTGACATTCGATGGACAGCTGAGGGGGCGCGTCGATTGGCGTTCCGCTGGGACGCAGGGGGGCGCATCCTCTGTGATGCGCTCGGTTCTGAAGGGCATGTATGATGCGCCTGAAGTCGAAGGGCGCGGCTGTTTCGTTCCTCGAGTGCTTTAAATAGCCTTTTG
>JANAVB010029254.1:0-27462 GCA_029216955.1 Iris pallida | reverse complement strand
GCAACAGAGGAGCAGAAGAGCATTTCTTCGTCAACGCCAACCATCTTTTCACAAGGAGCCAAGGCTGCATACCGATCGTCCAAGGAGTAAGGCAGGGCTGCCGTCGCCTTCCCGAGCCTCTATCGTCACTCTCCAGAATCTAAAATAAAAAATTGTACGTAGACTGCTGTACCTAGGTTTTCGTCCCTAGGCTTTCTTTGTACAAGCGAGTTTGTAATGTGAAGTAAAAGTTCGGTCCTCCGATAATTGTTCCGTTCTTTTATATTTCATAGCAAACATGATGGCGACTCTGCTGGAGACTAACTTCTCCACGGCTGAGGAGTTGGTGATGCAATCGGATGCAGCCAAGCTTGGCTCCACGCAACAAAAGATGGTCGCCCGGTTCGACCAACAGGCGTTCGAAGAAATGCTCTCCGACAAGAACACTGGCCCGGTCCAGAAGCGAGCCCGCACAAAGAAGGCCCGTAAGAAGTGGAGACCCCGATCCTTCGTTCCTGCTGAAGCTCTTGCAGAGACACCCTCTGTTGTTCAGGATGGCGAGCAAGATTCTCCTGCGGCCCCACTTCAGATCATAGGCAACTCTGCTGTCCCCAAGTCCGGCAGAAGAAAATACTATGATGCTGGACTTGCAGGGGCAAAGAGGAACTCTATGAGATTCGAGCCGGATAAGGTTATCAGCCGTAGGGAGAAAGCTCATACGGCTACATCCTTCAGCCGCAGGGAGAAAGCTCATGCGGCTACATCCTCCAGCCGTATGAAGAAAACTCATGCGGCCATATCTGTCAGCCGTATAGCTTATGCGGCTACAGTTGCCAACCACACGAATGAAACTCATACGGCTGTGGGAGTCAATCGCTTGCAGAAAACCCATGCGGTCACAATTGCCAACCGCATGCGGCCAGCCTGTACGGTCGTGACTCCTAGCCGCACGAAAAAATTCGTCTAACGGCAGAAGACAACCGCATGCAGACAGCCTGTACGGTACCCAACTCTAGCCGCATAGCGTCCGTTTCACGCTTCTCTCGATCAGTCTTCGACCGTCTCTCATGCGGTCCTGACCCTGATGATTCTCTGGATGATAAGCCAGACTCTGTGGCATTCAACTTGGACTCCTCCTATTACGCACCCGCAAGTGCTAAAAGGAGGAAGTCTAGGACAGTGCGGGCTCATCAGGCCCAGCCAGCTGTCCCAACCTCTGACTACCGAGGCGTCCGTTGACTATCATACGGGCCTCGGATGGGAAGTTGTATACAACCGCTCGAGTCCAGCCCCCGGCGGCAAACGGACAGAGTGGTTCTTCTGACTTGCGGAAGGCGATCCTCCATAAACGTAAGGAAAGAGGAGGAGTGTCGGCATGCAGAGAGTCCTGCTTGGACATCGCTGCACCCAAATCATCGTCAATTGCTGTTGCAACAATGCAGCAATGACGAAAGATCGGCCATCCGTCTTCCAAAGACAACAGCATCCGAGCTCAGAAGATGAGGCTCCTCGGTAGTCTCCTGCAATTCCGCTCAGAACGTCCTCGCAGAAAGGAGGGGGAAAAAGACAAGCATCTCCAGTCCCAAGATATCATCCACTACAGCTAAGAAACTGTCTTCTAAACGGTTATCCTCTACCGGTGTATTCCAACACATCCGTTCAAAGATGAAATCTATCGCGATGGGAAATTCATCATCCACATTGCTAGGGGTTGAGGGAACTGGGGGTAGCGCTCCTCCGAACATCCGCAACAATCCGATGTTTCAAGGAGCCAAGCCCGGACAAACAACTCTTCCATCAGGTGTAACAGACGCTGATGTCCCCGAGGACATCCGTAACTCTCAAGACGAAGCAAGCTCTGAAGCTGGGGATACCGTTCCCTCCGAGTCCGAGCCTGAAGAGAACATTCCTACCTATCCCGATGACTTCTCGATGCACGGGTATGACTCGGAGGGCACATCCTCCACCGTTCTTCCATCCCTACTCATATAAGGATGGTTTTCATGACGGACACAATCAAGGTGGTTCCAATGATCGCCAGCGCATCGACAATCTCGAAGCCATATTACTTGTTTTGGTCAAGTCTGTAGACGAGATTAAACGGCTCTGCCAACTCTACAAGGAGGAACGCCTGGTCAAACAAGTACGGGCCCTGCGGTCAATGTGGATTCGAACTCAGCGGCACCAAACCCGGGCAATAATCCTCCCGAAATAACAGCCCCTACCGCGACAGATGAGACCCAAGAAGTAAGGAGAGAGGTCCAGGAGCTCCGAGCCATGTTCCATGCCCGAGAGAACGCTCAAGATCTCAGAATACGGCAACCATACCCTGCTGAATGGAGGGATGTTCCGTTCCCACCAAGATATAAGCCGTTCAATATCAACCCGTATGATGGCAAAACCTCAGCAAGTCGGTACATCACTTACTTTGAGGTCACCACCGACCATCTGCCTCATGATGATGCGATCCTCACACGGTTATTCATCGGGGCATTGGAAGGAGTCGCCTTCGATTGGTACCGCAATCTACCGGACAACTGCATCCACTCCTTCGTCGGCTTCAAGCGCCTGTTCTTGGAACGATTCTACGAAGTAGGACAGGACGTCACTATGTCCACTCTCATGGACGTCGTCCAAGGGGAGAAGGAGTTGACAAGAAACTACATCGAGCGGTTCTGCCAGACCGCCATGAAGCTGCCTTCCGGAAATCCAGATTCCTCTTTGATTGAAATTTGCCAAAAGAGACTGCTTCCAACGATCAGTCTCTGGATGGACGAAAGTCAATTCAAAGATTGGAAGGCGTTCATCATCAGCGCCACAAGCGTCGAAGAACGACTGAAGAAGGCTCGCCAACTGGGATTGCACATCTCAGAAGAAAAACAAGGGCAAGCGTCCCAACAACGATAATGGGGGTAACCCTCCAACAATCAGGACAGCAAGAAGAAAGCAGGCTATGGTGGCCGACACGGCCCAGAAGCCCGAGCCACAACCAGCGGACAAACAATGGCCTCAGATCACTTACTCTTTCGAAGACGGCCACGTCAAGCCTATCTTGGACATGCTCATACAAGGAGGTAGAATTCAGCTTCCTCCACCGAGACGGGAGCCTCGGCCGGCTGATTTGGAGAATCCAAAGTTCTGCCATTACCACCGTTATGTACACCACGCTACACACGACTGCTACCAACTAAAACGATACATCCAAAGCCTCATCGATTCGAACGCTCTGGCCATCGACTTCGAAAGGTAACCGTAGTAGCCAATATGGTGTCCGTACAATTCGGCAGCTTTCCTCCGACGGAAACTCAAGACGGGTAATCCCCGTCCCTCTAGCGATAATAGAGATTACCAATCTTCCACCTCCCCGGGAACAGGCTGCTGGTCTAGTACCTCTCACCACCTCACGAGGAGAGGTCATGTGGGTCCATCCAGACTTGGTATCAGAAGTAACTCGGCCCACACCATCTCCACCAACAGAAAGAAGAGTAGAAAAATCAGGACCTGCCACACAATCTCAGCAGACAACGAGGAAGCTACAGCCGTCGTCACGCGGTCCGGAGCGCAATCCCAACCTGTGGTTGACAGCCCAGCTGAAAATCATCAACCTACTACAACAGATGCTCCGGGACCGGCTCAGCCTTCGACGACCGACAAGCCTAGGCCGAAGGAGACTCGCTTCGACAAATCCTTCCGAAAGGACGCAGCCCAAGGGCTAGAGAGGCCCTATAACTTTGACATCTTAGCACAATTGGCTAACACTCCGGCCAAATTGTCACTATACGAACTCCTAAGGCTCTCCAAGGACGTTCGTATTGCATTGAGCGAAGCACTAAAATGCCGATGCTTATCTGGCTCAATCCAACCTCACCGGGGAGGACTCACCCGTGGATCTCCAAGACAGCGCCTGCACGGGAGCAATGCCCAACATCGTCTTCACTCCGCAGGACATGCTCATCAAAACCAACCTACATGATCGTGTTATACTACACAGGATACATCGACGACGTGAAGGTGGATCGGATGCACATTAATCCTGGCTCTTCCATAAGCATCATCCGAAGGGTCTGCTACATCATCTTCGTATCCCAATGCATCGCCTGACACCTACAAGCACCGCCATCAGCGGTTTCAATTCGGGCAGGAGCTACCCTATTGGGAAGATTCGTCTGAAGTGTCAAATTGGCGACCTCCAATCCGAAGTCACCTGCTACGTCATAGATGCAGACACTTCTTACAACATCCTCTTGGGGCGCCCATGGATACACGATTATATGATCGTGCCTTCCACGCTACACCAGTGCTTCAAATATGTCGACAAACACGGCTTGTGAAGACAGAATTTGCTGATATCGATCCCTTCAAAGGGGTCGAATCCTACTACTCAGACTCCTGCCTATACGAAAGGTCGAAGAGGCACCTTGATGAAGGAGATGCACAAACTCATACCGAGACAGCCACGGGATCAGAAGGACCCCTGACGATCCACCTCCAAGCTCACAAATCGGGCAAGTCAATACCCCTTACCGCCACTCTGCGGAAGGACGCAATCAGCCTCTCAGCACAGGAGGAGCAAATGATAATCCGGCTGCCAAGGTTCGGCCAAGTGCCGAGACCCACAACTGAGCCACTGACAATCAGGCTACCAAGAGTCAGCCAACCACAAGCAGGGAAGCTCAACCCCTCGGACAGGCCCATGACGATATGCCTTCCCAGGAAGGGTCGTTACCCCGATGCAAGGTCTGACACTTCTAGCGAACCAGCCACTCCTCGTCCCACATCAAATGCCAAACTGGGGGTCGCTAGTCTGCCAACAACTCCACGCTCTGGTCCATCAACCGAACCACTGACAATCAAGCTTTCTAGGTCGTCCTCTCAGTCTTCATTTATGCAAGGGGTAGCCGAAGAGGAACCGGAGCTAGCCAAGTATATGGCTACCCACACCAATGTCCCCTCCGTTGATGATGTAATCCCCCTAAAAAAGATACCTTACTTCATCAATAAAGGGTTATCTTTGAACTATACCGGGCTCAATAAGCTACGTACAATGTATGCTATGGAACACGGTATAGGCGCTCACCTACACACACAGGTGACAAATGTGTACACCGCGATCCAGCTTACTCCAGTAAAAGACGCTTACCGAATATTCGAGGGAGGAGATCATCCGATCATCTTCGGCCGGACGAACAACCCGTATCACCTCACCATAGAAGAAGTCGACCTCGGGTCAGATGCTGGAAGACTGCCTCTGTATCTCTATAGCCCTCAATCCAAATATCTCATGCAGAAACAGGGGTATGATCTAGAGACGACGCCAGGATGAACTACGGCACTGGGCGACGATTACCGTTGAAGCCGCCAGTCTCCGCGGGCAAACCACGGAACTACTATAACAAAACTCGATGCGGGTTAGGGTATATAATGCCTACTATGACCCCTGAAAGTTCAGATGAAGAATGCGACTGGCAGTCACATTCAACCGGATCACCAACTTTCGACTCAGATACCAGCATCGAGGATGTGTTCAGACAAGTCATGTCAGTCAATATGGCATTCGCCGACGCTTACGAGGAAGACGAAGACATCCCCGAAATCCTCGAGCTAGAGCCATGGGCCCAGCAATTAGACGCACAATGGGAAAAGCGTTCAAACTGAGAGAACCTTCTACTGAAGATGAGGTCATACAAGTGGATCTCGGCAGCGAATCTTCTCCAAAATCGATTTTCATCAGTAAAAGCCTAACTGACGAAGAACGGGAGTCGCTGTTAGAACTTGTCAGAGAGTCCATTGATGTGTTCGCCTGGAGCTATGAAGACATGCCAGGGTTAAATCCTGACATCGCTCTTCACAAACTCAACATTCGATCTGATGCGAAGCCGGTCAAGCAACAACAGCGAAGCTTCCGTCCAGGCATCATAGACGCGATCGAAGCCGAAGTCAACAAACTGATAGCCAGCGGCTTCATCCGTAAGGAGCAATATCCCGATTGGGTCGCCAATATAGTATCCGTCTTCAAGAAGAATGGGAAGATTCGAATCTGTATCGACTTCCGTAACCTGAACGAGGCGTACCCCAAAGATGAATTCTCCCTTTCTATCACGGACATCATGATCGACAATACCTGCGACTTCGAACGCATGTCATTTATGGATGGCTTTTCGGGCTTCAACCAAATCAAAATGTCTCCTGATGACGAAAAGCATACTTCATTCCGAACACCAATTGGCACGTACTGCTACACAATCATGCCTTTCGGTTTGAAGAATGTCGGCGCCACATATCAAAGAGCCATGAGCATCATCTTCAGAGACCACTTACGCAAGACAGTGGAGTGCTACGTTGACGATATAGCCGTTAAGAGCCGCTGCAAAGAAGACCATCTGCAGGATCTAAGGACGATATTCGACCTAATGCGAGCGCACAATTTGAAAATGAACCCTACGAAGTCCTTTCTGGGCGTATCCAGTGGGAAGTTCTTAGGCTTCATCATCACTGCAATGGGTATCCATGTAGACCCTGAGAAGACAAAAGCAATCATAGAGATGGGTCCCCCGAGAAATCTCCGCGAACTCAGAGGCCTTCAAGGGAGGCTAGCTTATATCAGAATATTCATTTCCAACCTCTCCGGACGATGCCGACCATTCACGCACCTCATGAAGAAAGGAGTCTCATTCGTATGGGACGAGGAATGCCAGCAGGCTTTCGACAGCATCAAAGAATATTTGTCAAATCCTCCAGTTTTGGTGGCCCCGGTTCCTGGAAAACCATTCCTGCTCTATGTACGAGCAATAGAACACTCCCTTGGGGCTTTGCTGGCACAGAACAACGATACAGGCCACGAGCAGGCCATATATTACCTCAGCCGAATGATGATTGGGCCAGAGCACCGATACACCGCTGGAAGAAGGAATGCCTCGCCCTGGTGTTCACCATTCAGAAAATGCGGCATTATGTCACCGGACAAACGATACATGTGATCTCACGAGTCAACCCTCTCAGGGTCCTCATGACTAAACCAGGGGCACTCAGCTCTCGACTCGCCACATGGGCAATATTGCTGTCCCCTTACCATATGATCTTCGTCCCCCAAAAGGCAGTCAAAGGTCAAGCCCTGGCAGACTTTTTAGCAGCCTACCCAGGCTCAGAGTCCTCTAGAATATACGAAGAGATTCTAGACGAGGTTGCCGACTCGCATACAACCTCTCACGAGGCTATATGGCGAATGTCTTTGACGGTGCTTCGAGGACCGGACCAAAAGGCAATATAGTTGTCGGAGTCGGGGTAGTACTGGTCTTCCCTTCTGGATTGGTGATCAACCGTGCCTATTCCCTCACAGAACCCTGCTCTAATAATGTGGTCGAGTATAACGCTCTGGTCATTGGCCTCCAACTCGCAAGAGAACTGGGGGTAGAATACCTTAAAGCATACGGTGATTTCTAACTAATCGTCAATCAGATCCGGGGTTCGTACGAAGTCCGCCACGAAGACATGATCCCTGATCACCAAATAGCGATCGATATCATCTCGTCATTTGAGGGATTCTTTATCGAACACGTCCCCAGACTCCGAAATATTGAAGCCGATGCCCTAGCTGGTCTTGCCGCTTCCCTAGCAGTTCCGAATTATGATCGCCAATCAGTGGAAGTGATAGGCCATGAGCTGGTCTGTCCCAAAAAAAATGTGCAATTCGTGGCAAGTTATTTCGCACAGACGATCGATGATGCCCCAGACTGGAGACAACCATTCATCGACTTCGTCGTCTACGACATCCTGCCCGAGAACCCAAAGGAAGCCACTTCCATCAGAAGGCGTTCTCTCAGATTCTTCTACGATACAGAGATGAAGATGCTATATCGCCGCTCCTACGACGGATTATTGCTTCGGTGTCTGTCAAACGCAGAAGCCAAAGAACCAGTACGAGAAGCTCATGACGGTGTCTGCGGGGCCCACCAGCCCGGCCTAAAATTGTAAGATCGCCTTCGACGAATGGGCTACTATTGGCCCACGATGGTGGCAGATGCGATAGAATACGCTAGAAAATACAAAGCCTGCCAAGTCCATGCGAACTTCATTCACCAACCATCCGAATTTCTACATCCGACAGTGGCATCCTGGCAATTTGAAACATGGGGAATAGATATCATTGGTCCAATCACCCCACCTTCCTTCCGAGGACATCGCTTCATACTTGCGATCACTGATTACTTCTCCAAGTGGACTGAAGCTGTCCCACTCGCCGAAGTCAAGACTTCGAACGTGATCAGCTTCCTGAAGCATCACGTCATCTACTGCTTTGGACTGCCCTGAAGGATCATCCATGATAATGGTCCGCAGTTTGCAAGCCACGGATTCTATCGATTTTGCGATAAATACCGTATCCAGAATATCGCTTCGACGCCGTACAACCCGGCAGCAAACGGGTTAGCAGAGGCGTTCAATAAAATAATAATCAAACTCTTCAAGAAGTTCGTCTCCTCCAACAAGTGCGACTGGAACGAGAAGCTCGGCGAATGCTTATGGGCTTATCGCACCACAATTCGAACTGCCACCGGGAATACGCCATTCTCCCTAGTGTACGGGAGTGAGGCAGTTCTCCCATTAGAGACTCAAATACCCTCACTCCGCGTCGCCCTCACTTATCAATTGACAACGGATGATAACTACCGACGTCGACTGCAAGAATTAGAAGCCTTAGATGAAAAGTGCCTCCTAGCTCAGCAAAGGATCGAGCTATACCAAGCACGCATCTCAGGAGCCTTCAACAAGAAGGTCAAAATTAGAACATTCCAAGTGGGTGATCTTGTTCTCGCAGTCCGGAGGCCGATGGTCATGACTCACAAGACCGCCGGCAAGTTCCAGCCAAAGTAGGAAGGTCCATTTGTCATCGAGGCCGTATTCTCCAACGGTGCTTACCGCCTCGCCAAGCAGAACGGAGACTTGCTCATATTGCCCGTCAACGGCAAGTTCCTGAAGAAATACTATGTTTAAACAACATTTTCCAGATTCTCGAGTCACGTACCCGCTGGTACCACTGAACTCGCTCCATAAATTTCTAGATTATTGAGTCATGTATCCGCTGATACCACTGAACTCACCCTCACAGTTTTCTTGATTCTCGAGTCATGTACCCGCTGGTACCACTGAACTCGCTCCATAAATTTCCAGATTATTGAGTCATGTATCCGCTGATACCACTGAACTCACCCTCGCAGTTTTTCAAATTCTCGAGTCACGTACCCGCTGGTACCACTGAACTCATTCCGTGAATTTCCAGATTATTGAGTCATGTATCCGCTGATACCACTGAACTTACCCTCATTGTTTGCCAGATCATTGAGTCACGTACCCGCTAGTACCGCTGAACTCACACTCACCATTCTCTAGATTTCCGAGTCACGTACCCGCTGGTACCGCTGAGCTCGTACCCACAATATTCTAGATTTTCGAGTCATGTACCCGTATGTACCGCTGAACTCATGCCCTTCTTCCACAAAGATATCCTAAATTTCCAAGTCATGTATCCGCTGGTACCTCTGAACTTACACTTTGATTCCAACACTCATGGATTGTCGAGTTATGTACCCATCGGTACCCCTGAACTTACATCCCGGTCACTCGTTTGAAAGAAAGTCATGTATAATTATACCGCTGAACTTTCTTCCTACAAGAGATCCTCCCTCATGATCTAATACTTGCACTCCCAGTGCACAACAAAGGTAACGGGTCCACAAACTTTCAAGACGGCCATGTCCTCATTACCTCTGAGCCGTTCCACTTCCGCCAAAAACAAATCACCCCCTACGTAGAACTTTCATGTCCTCATTACCTCTGAGTCGTTCTATGTGCCCTCCTTCATTGAGCCCACTCCTGTCATGTCCTCATTACCTCTAAATAGGAAGGCTCCGTCGAAGAAACCTTCATACTTACCATGTCCTTATTACCTCTGAGTAAGTATGATGACCCCCTTTCGACTTATTATCTGTACCCACAACCGGAGTACGCCAAGGGTAATAGGTCCACAAATGTCCTCTGCTGACCATCAAGATCCTCCATCGAGTTCACTCCTGCCATGTTCTCATTACCTCTGAGTAGGAAGACTCTACGTTTAAAAAACCTTCCCACTTGCCATGTCCTCGTCACCTCTGAGCAAGTATGTCGGTTCCCCTTCATCCTATTATCCGTGCCCTAAACCAGGGTACGCCAAGGATAATAGGCCCACAAAATATCCTCAACTAAATTTTTCAGCACAAATCTATCACCTCATCAGGCCCCAGGAGCCCAGCTGCTCTACGGCATTCCCTTTTCTCAATACCAAGAGCACCTATGACCACTTCGCTATGGCTGCTTCAGGTACCCTGATCAAAACTTGTTACCTCTGCCTAAAACCAAGGTATGCCATGGGTAACAGGTCCATAAATATATCCCCTATACGGGGGTAAATATTACCACAATATTACAAGCGCAGCAAGCAATACAAATGAAGGGTAGAATTGAAAGTACTCTTTATTTGATGGAATAAAAAGCATTACATAATTTCGGGATCATGTCCCCTTCAGAAAGAAAGAAAACGGAAACAAAACAAGAAGAAAAAGCCGACTACATTTCAGCATCACTCAATTCTAGGAGACGATTTCTTACTGAGGTGGTCCTCCGTTTAATCCGTTGCCGAGCACGACGCTCGGCCTCCTGGAATAAATGCTCCTCATTGTCCAAGCCCAAGAACGCTTGACAGTCATCTTCCAATTTCTTCAAGGCAGTCTCCAGGTCAGTCGAAGCTTGAGTAACCCTGTCAGCCTCCTGAACAATCGGTCCCCTGTCATTGCGGGTAGTCTCGAGTTCAGACTCCAAGAAAGCCAACTTCTTCTGAAGCGCAAGGATCTGCTCCCGTGTCTCAGTAATCTCACGAGAGACAGGCTCCTCCCGAGCCACAACGTTTTCAGTCGCATAACTCAGTTGATCATACCGATCAGCTAAGTCACTGAGATCCTTCGGCGCACCCGGTCTGGTCTTATCTCGAGCCGCTCTGGTCCTCTCTATAACAGCAATAAGGGAATTCTGCTCCTCGTTTATAACAGCAGGCAGATCAGCCTGCCGCAATACTCGAAGCTCGGACACCAACTGATCAACCTCCAGCAATTTTGCCTCCAGAAGCGAAGCTATCCCTGCATCATTAGGAAGATCCCTAAGGATGTTTATTTGACCATGGGCACGTAGTCGGGCCAAGGTAAAAGAGGTCGCTCTGTCTACAGCGGCCTCGATTCTCCTCTTCAAATGACGATGAAAACTGGCAACCACGTCCTGTAACACATCACTCAAAACTTCAGCAGATGAGGGCGTCAGGGGAAGCCGGAGCGGCAACGTCGGAGGAGTAACGCTAGAGTTCGCCACCGGAGGAACGGAGTCCGAGAAGAACGATGCATGAATAGCGGCCAACTCGTCTTCCGCCGCCCGGAGAGCTTGGATGCTCGGCAGGGAAGAAAGGTCGACTCTCGAAGCCATCGGAACAGAGGATGACGCAAGGACCATCGTCCCCTACCCCGACTGCCCCGAGAATTGGCCCGTGAAACTCGGGCCCCCAGAAGGCCCCTCAAGACGAGTCGGGCAGTGAGGAGGTACACCTCTTTCTACCGATGCCCCTTCGGTTGGGGTTGTCTCAGCGACGTCCATCCTCGGCACTGGAGGGACAGGACCTGAATGTCCAGAATAACAATCAATCGACGTAACCCGAAGGACATGATGATAGAGTAGATAGGCTTCCTTACGGGTTAGGATTCGGCTAATCTTACCAGGGGAGGGGCATAAAGGCCGCGCCTCATCCACAACTGGCATAGTCCCCTCACCCGCGATCCCCGAGTTAAACTCAGTCACATCCCCTGCCCCCGTCACCTTGAAGGAGGATACAGATTGATCTGCGTTCTCTTGAATAGGAGCAGGCTCATGGGAGTCCCCGTCATTCGGGGTCACCGCCTCGACATCCTGAAACTCTTCTTCTTCTCCCGACACCTAAAAGAGGGGACGAAGATAGTCAGGATTGAAACTCAAAGAAAAGGAGAGAGAAGGGATCAAGAGCAGTTTTGTTACCTCCAATGCAGGGTTGACTTCTTCGCCACCCTCTTTTATGTCTAGCGGACGGTGCCTAGTCGCAACCAGCTTCCGGGATCGGGAAACACTGCCTATAGGAGAAACTTGCCTGCTACGCTTCGGAATAGGACCAAGCGCAACAAGAGACTGATCCCTAAGCACCTTATCTGACAAAACATGTGACTGACCTACCTCTGCGCCTACCACTGGAAGGATAGAGTCATCTTCATCACACTGGTTGCCTTCGCCACCCTCAGCAGCGAAACCCAAATCTGGCACTTCGGCTCTAACCTTTCTTTTCTTGGCCCCTTGAGAGCCTTCCTCCAGACCGGTGCCAACAATAAAACTGGTACCCGGGTTAAAAACAACTGGGGGCTTGTTCGCCATGACATGATACAGAGCTGCCATATACAAGATCTCCACTGACTCCTTAATGGCAGGAACCGAGAAAATGGTACGGGTGTGGAACGAATCATAATATTGCCAAGCTCTGATACCATCAAGAAGACTACCCTCATAACCCAAGCAAGGACCGGGGCTGTCTAGACAAAGTTGGCTGTATCCAAACTGCCGGGCAAACTTGCTAGGCAGATAAGGCTCCAGAAAAACAGCATTACGGTTATGGTACACTAGATGTGCGGGACGGATGTTACGCAACTATAAGAGCATCTGGCCATCCAGAAGCTGAGGGGGGGCGATACCGTCAATATGTACAGCCTCTATGTCCCTGGCAGTAAAGCGAGGGACGGATACGAAGATATGATATTTATCTGCCCTCGCCAATGCCATTCGGCAAGTCCGCATGGTTTCACACTCCCAAGGCTTGTCACGATAGCGGAAGATAAATGCGTCATCATCAGTCACACCGTCTCCAGAGCCCGGCCTCATCAAAGACGGGTAATGTATCAGCAGCCACCCCATCAAATAGTGATAGGGCAACTCAGTTCGTTCAAAATCCCTGGTCACGTCGCGAGCAATGATTTTGGATATGAAAGTACGTAGGCCATGGTGGATGCTGCACACTATGGCCGGGAGGAGAGCTAGCCTGATTCGTAAAACTAACTTCACAGCCGGAAGGATGAAGTTACAACTAATTCTCTCAATGGAATCGGCTCCTCCCGAGACTACACAGTTTCGTAGCCAGATTATCAAAAATCCCGCCAGAAGCGCTTTCTCAGATAGCTCCTGAGTATCCTGGTAAAAGTAATCGAAAGTATCAGTCTGGTTCCCGAATCCGTCGCTGGTAGTGGCCACTCCCTTAGCCGACGACACCGAGTCCTCAACCGCTTCCCGAGGTCGAGGGCGACGAGATGTGACTCTACCTAAGGCATCTGTCGAGAAGAGATAGTGCACCCAATCTCTGGTGAAGGGAGCATTCCCTTCCAGGTTATTATCCTTTCGAGTCATCTGATAACATGCGTTATAATGGCACAATATCTCCTGGTAAAGGGCCGCAAAGCCAGGATACCGTCGTTCCAGATCTTCGAGTTCCTCATTAGTGGGAGTATACGCTTCAAACGCTTCGTCCCCCCAAGGAAGCTTGGAGACCGCATGCATCTCATGGAGCACGAGTTTCATCTCCCCCACAGGTGCGTAAAAGGTCCCCGTACGGCAATTATACATTTCCAGCAGAGACATGAGCAGCTTCTTGTTTATGGACAAGTCATGACTGGTACCTCGGATAGCGTGGTACAAGCTAATCTCGCACAAAAAGGCCTCATACTTCTGTAAGATCCAAGTAGACAAATTGATCCACGAAGGAACAGAGTGCACCCAACCAGGGAACGTCAATCGACCAACGGGATAGGAGCCTTTCCGAGGAAGCTGATTCATGAAAGTGTCGGCGGTAGAAAATGAGAAATTAGGGCCCGCCACATTCAGAAAAGAACCTAGGACCAACCCCGTCACAGAACAACTAGTGTGCACTTTGCCGGCAATCACGGACTTCAGATTGTTATTATAATAGATGTTCCCCACAAATATTCTACCTCTGGTAGGGGTTAAAGTCTCCCCCATCTTCCGATCTAATGGGAGCATATTAAACCAAGATAACGGGAAGTGTTGCTCCATTTGGGGGATGCAAATCGCCATCCCGTTAGAAACAAAGTTCCAGTCCTCCGACACCTCCAGGACATGATCGTTCTCCACGGTCAAGGCGTCTCCAAAAAAGAACGCAGGCTTCAAATACTCCCCTTCAAATTTCCCGGAGTTCATTATAGCATTAAGGAAGTGAAAAGACTGATTCTTGATGGCATTCAATCTAACCGTAGGCTCATCGCTCAGAAACTGGTCAGCCATATACTGGACAATATGGTCATACCTATAGCCGAGAGCGGCTTGAGCGCTATCCACCAAGAGTTCTCCAGCGGCGTTAACCGACATGTTCACTGAAGAACAAACAGAGAAAAGTAAGTTAAACGGAGGGATAAAACAAGAGAAAGTCGATTGGGTGCTCTCAAACCCCATGCGGCTCAAGAAGATATCCATGCGGCCCCATGAAGCTCTCAGAAATCTCATACGGCTCCGTACAATAGCAAGTCTATGCGGTTTAGCGTCACTTATGCGGCTTCGCCAGCAAGGTACGCATACAGACGCGGTAGTTCTCTTATGCGGCTCGCAGCTCAGCCATAGGGCGAACATGCGATTTACAAAGGCTCGTGCATAAAGTATGCGACGTAACCATGGCGGTTGGGGTTCTTTAACTCATGCATTATCCTTAGCAATAATGGGGAGGTGAACGTCAGGATGAATATCAGGTACGGCGACGGGCGGAGTAGCAGCCGCAGTCGAGGTGGAAGTGGAGGCCGCCTTCTTGCCCTTTACTGCTACGGTCTTCTTGGGAGCCATTAATTATCAAAAGAGGAGAAGGGCGGTCGAGATAGGGAAGGTCTGAGGAAGAAGAAGGAAAATAAAGAAGTCTTCTCTCTCTTCAAAACTCTTCCTATTTATAGAAAGACGGGAGAAAGAGGACACGTGGGCCAATGACTGACTCATGAAGAACGCAACCGACTCCTTGGGTTTCGTCTCCAAGATTCACCCAAGGCATCAAGTCCGAAAGATTTAATGAGCTGACTCTTGGGATTCCCTCCTACAAAGACGGCGCTGAAACGAATTTGAGGCAATTAAAGACCTGCACACGTGGCAAGCAGCTATGCGGTTGAACAGTCTCCTGCGGCTAAGTTACTTATGCGGCTGAATAATTCATGCGGCCGAGACTTCTATGCGGTCAGAATTCCATATGCGGCTAGAGGAACCCGGCCATGCTTCTTATTCAAAGTATTTCAATTTTACAAATTGAAAACTTTGAAGGGGGTCCTGTAGAAGCATGGAAAATACTAAAGGAAATGATTCATGCGGCCAGGAAAGATCCATGCGGCTCAGAGGACTCATGCGGCTCAGGGAATCATGCGGCATAAGGAGCTATGCGGCCCAAAGCATTCCATGCGGCTTAGAGGACACGTGGCCTGATAGTGCTCCCCTCCGACCCATGCTGCATTAATTGCTATGACGGCTGACCCCTCTGAAAAGTTGACAGCCCTGACACAAAGGCAGGTAATTATGACTCTGTCATAATGATGAATCTCTAGGGAAGAGGAAAGAAATCACTGACACAAATCCCCTGAGAGCCATAAAAATGCCACGTGGCCTTGCTACGTGGGCGTTCGTATGCGGCTCGCTTCTCATGCAGCTCAGACCATAGAAGTCTCATGCGGCTCGAGCAAAGGACTTCCCATGCGGCTCAGAGTGAATCCATCCTATGCGGCTCAGGCCATGAAAGCCTCATGCGGCTCGAGCGAGGACTTCTCATGCGGTTCAAGAGGATCATGTCCATGCGGCCCAGGCGGATATATACCTATGCGGCCCACAAGGATTACTCCTCTATGGTTAGAGGACTCAAGTGAGGGCCACTACCCACGCAGTCCTGACACATGGGCTTAACCATATGCGGCTTACATTCATATGCGGCTCACATTCATATGCGGCTCACTAGTCATGCGGTCCAGATCCCCCCAGCAGCTCCTAGGACACGTGTCCTAAACCAATTAATTCCTCAGATTTGCTGCCATTAAAGATTGGGTCAAATCCCAATAATCTGGGACACGTGGCAGAAGAATAGATCAAATTTATTCACAGATATCAGAAGATCAGTATAAGAAAGATTTATTCCAATCAGCATTAATTGCTCATGGGATTTGGTGTAATCTACACCTAATGGCCCAGATTCATCATAATCAAGATGAATGGCCTAGATTGACCAATCCACAGGCCGTCGCCATCTCCAAGAGCTAATCATTGGCAACCCTAATGATCACATCCTACTATTATAAATAGCAAGGTACCATTCCCTTGTAAAAAGAGACAAAAAATAAAAGAGATAAAGATATACAATTTCAGAGAGAAAAATACGTATAGACAGAGAGACTCTCCAATAGTCAGAGAAAAGAATACACAGAGAGAGAGAGAAGCCAGAAGAGCAACAGAGGAGCAAGAAGAGCATTTCTTCGTCAACGCCAACCATCTTTTCACATGGAGCCAAGGCTGTATACCGATCGTCCAAGGAGTAAGGCAGGGCTGCCGTCGCCTTCCCGAGCCTCTATCGTCACCCCCCAGAATCTAAAATAAACAATTGTACTTAGACTGCTGTACCTAGGTTTTCGTCCCTAGGCTTTCTTTGTACAAGCGAGTTTGTAACGTGAAGTAAAAGTTCGGTCCTCCGATAATTGTTCTGTTCTTTTATATTTCATGGCAAACACTACTGTCGCCGGCTACAAGAGTTGGAGGCCTTAGATGAAAAATGCCTACTGGCTCAACGACGAATCGAGCTATACCAAGCACGTATCTCCGGAGCCTTCAACAAGAAGGTTAAAATTGGAACATTCCAACTGGGCGATCTCGTTCTGGCAGTTCGGAGGCCGATGGTTATGACTCACAAGACCGTCGGCAAGTTCGAACCAAAGTGGAAAGGCCCATTTATCATTGAGGCTGTATTCTCCAACGGTGCTTACCGTCTCGTAAAACAAAATGGAGACTTGCTCATGCTGCCCGTCAACGGCAAGTTACTGAAGAAATATTATGTCTAAATGCCAAATTCTAGATTATTGAGTCATGTACCCGCTGAACTCATATTCACAATTCCAGATTATTGAGTTATGTACCCTCCGGGTACCAATGAACTCATATTCACAAAATCCCAGATTATTGAGTTATGTACCCTCCGGTACCGCTGAACTCATATTCACAAAATTTCAGATTATCGAGTTATGTACCAGCTGGCACCGCTGAACTCATACTCCAAATTCTGGGTTATTGAGTCATGTACCCTCAGGTACCGCTGAACTCACATTCATAATCTCCCAGATTATCGAGTTATGTACCCGCAGGTGCCTCTGAACTCACACTCCGGTCACTCTTCCAGATAGTAAGTCATGTATGACTATACCTCTGAACTTTTTTTCTGAAAGAGCTCCGTCCTCATGATCCACTACCCGTACTCCCAGTGCACAAAAAAGGTTAACAGATCCACAAATTTCCAAAATGACCATGTCGATGTTACCTCTGAGTCGTTTCACTTCCGCCAAAAACAAATCACCCCTCTACATAGAACTTCCATGTCCTTAATACCTCTGAGTCGTTCTATGTACCCTCCTTCATTGAGCCCACTCCTGTCATGTCCTCATTACCTCTGAGTGGGAAGACTCCGTCGAAGAAACCTTCATGCTTGCCTTGTCCTCATTACCTCTGAGTAAGCATGTTGATCCTGTTTCGACTTATTATCCGTACCCACGACCGGAGTACGCCAAGGATAGTAGGTCCACAAATATCCTCCGTTGAGTCCACTCCTGCCTTGTCCTTATTACCTCTGAGTAGAAAGACTCCACGGTAAAACCCTCATGCCTGCCATGTCCTCATTACCTCTGAGTAAGTATGTTGGTTCCCTTTCATCCTATTATCCATATCCTGAGCCAGGGTACGCCAAGGATAATAGGCCCACAAATGTCCTTTGCTAAGTCTCTTAGTACAGGTCCGTCATTTCTCATCATATCCCGGGAGCCCAGCTGCTCCATGGCATTCTTTCTCTCGATACCAGGAGCGTCCATGACCACCTTATCGTGGAACTGTTCTAGGTATCCCCAATCAAACTTGTTATTCGTACCTAAAACCAAGGTATGCCAAGGATAACAAGTCCACAAATAAGTCCCCCATGCGGGGCAAACATCACCATAACACCACAAGCACAACAAGCAGTACAAATAAAGGGTAGAATAAAGCATACTCTTTTATTTAGAAGGCAAAAGTACTACATATTCTATGGACAACGTCCCACTAAAAGAAAGGAAAAGAACAGAAACAAAAGAAGAAGAAAAAGGCCGACTATGGTTCGGCATTACATAACTCCAGGAGGCGGTTTCTCCCCAAGGTGGTCCTCCGTTCAAGCCGCTGCCTAGCTCTACGCTCGGCTTCCTGGGACAACCGCTCCGCATCATCCAAGTACATATGTGCTCGCCAGTCATCCTCCATCTTCTTCTGGGCGAGTTTTGGATTGGCAGAAAGCTCGACTAAGTCTGTCAGCCTCCTGGAGAATAAGCCCCTTCTCGGTACGGGCAGCTTTCGAGCTCGGACTCCAGAAAGGCCAGCTTTCTCTGGAGCTCGAGGATCTGCTCCCTGGTGTCGATTACCCTGCTGGAGGCGGTCGTTTCCCGAGCGTGCAATCTTCATTTCTACGGCTCAATTGATCGTATAACTGAGACAGATCACGACGGTCCTTCAGTATAGTCGGCTTGATCGATTCCCAAGCGAGCCTCACCTTCTCTACCGTGGTTATAAGAAAATGTGCTCTTGATCTATTGTCGCGGACAGATCAGCTTCCGCCAGCATGTGAAACTGGGCCACAAGATGATCAGCCTCTAGCAGCTTGGGCTCCAGAAGCACACCTAGTCCCGTCCCGCCGGGGAGTATTCTAAGGTTGTCGATTTGGCCACCGGCGTACTGATGGACCACAGCAAAGGGAGTCCCCCTTTCCACAGCTGCCTCGATCCCTCTCTTCAGATGGCGGGTAAAAGCTGTCAACCACATCCTGTGACACTTCATCCAAAACTTTTATAGAGGATGGCGTCAAAGGGAGTGTGGCTGGCAATGTCGAAGGAGTAGCATCGGAACTTGCCATCCCTGCCACCAGGGAAACAAATTTTGTGCGAAAAGATGTATGTATAGCGGCTAGCTCTTCTTTCGCCGCCCGAAGAGCTTGGATACTCGGCAAGACGGAAAGGTTAACCCACAAAACCATATTCGCAGAGGAGAACGCAGGAAGCATTGTTCCCTGTCCCGGCGGTGCCGCCACTTGGGCCCCCGAACTCGACCCAACTGGAGGCCCCTCAATATAGGTTGGAAGAGAATGAGGCACACGTGCTTCCATCAGATCCCCTCCGGTAGAGTCCGCCCCGAGAATGTCCGTCATCGACAATAAAGGGGCGGGACCTGTATGTCCAAAGCAACCATCAATCGACGTAACCCGAAAGATGTGATGATATAGCAGATAGGCCTCCTCACAAGTTAAGATTCGTCTTATCTTACCAGGAGAGGAGTACGGAGGCCGCAGCTCGCTCGCAGCTGACATAGTCTCCTCACCCGCGACCGCCAAGTTGAATTCAACTGGTTTCTCTGTCCCAGCCACCCCTGAAAAGGAGCCAGCCAGTTCAGCGTCACCCCGTTGAAATTCAGCTGTCTCAGGGACAGGTGCAGTGGAGCCCCTGTCCCCATGGATTGAGGTCTCAGCAAGACGGGACTCCTCGGCCGCCTCCGAAAGAACCCCAGCAGAAATGATAGCGGTGCACATATCATTGACCAAAGTGGTCAGGGCCGGATCGACCTCAGCGGTCGGTTCCCGAGAAACCGACTCCTCTGACGCCTACAAGAGCAAAAAGAAATAATTAGGCCATTGTTTAGAAAAAGAAGGAGAAGGTATTTGAAATTCAAATCACCTCAGAAACAGCGTCAGCATCATCAATAAACAGCCTGCGGCGTCTTACTGCAGCTCGCTTCCTGGAGTAGGTTTTGCCATCATCAGTGAACGTACGCCTGCTTTGTTTACGCGAAGGACCAGGCACAGCAGGCGGCTGCCCTGCCACCTCATCCGGCACAATAGAAGGCTGATCTCCCACCTCCTCGTCTGAGGGATGGAACGAATCATCAGCATCCTGCTCATCATCCTCTTCGCCCGCCGTAGTAGACTCCGAGTCCGGCACAGGAACCATATTCGCCTTCTTCTTTCTCTTCTTCGACCCCTCGGGCTTCTCTGCCAAGCCAGTACCGACGATAAAGCGGGTACTCATATCAAAATTAACGGGAGGCTTGCTCGCCGTAATATGATAGAGGGCCGCCATGTATAAAATCTCCCCTGGGGTATTAGCATCGGGGTCCGAGAAGCTAGCTCGGGTATGAACCGCATTGTAATAATGCCAAGCCCTGATACCATCAAGGACACTACCCTCAAAGCCTAGCCAAGCACTGGGACAATCAAGGAACAGCTGGCTATACCCGAACTGGCAGGAGAACCTGCTGGGCAAGTAGGGCTCCAGGTATACGTTATTGCGGTAACGATATACTAGGTACGCTGGACGAATATTGCGCAGCCAAAGGAGCATTTTCTCAGATAAGAGGAGGGGAGGTTCAATGCCATCAACATGTACACCCCTCACTTATTTAACGGTAAATTGAGGAATAGACACAAAGAAGTCGTGCCCGTCTACTCTCGCCAACGCCCTCCGACAGGCTGGCATAGTATCGTGTTCCCAAGGCTGACGACGGTATCGGAAAAGGAAAGCGTCATCAGTGGTAGCGCCATCTTCCGCCCAGGGCCTCATCAACGAGCGATAATGCATCAATAGCCACCCCATTAGATAATGGTAGGGTAGCTCTATTCGCTCGAAGTCCAGTGTCGTCTCGCGGGCAATAACTTTGGACGAAAAGGCACGGAGGCCATGGTGTATGCTGCACACCATGGCCAGAAGAAGGGCCAGCCTGACTCTGAAGACCAGCTTTACGGCCGAGAGGATGAAGTGGCGGCTGATCCTTTCAATGGAACCTGCCCCTCCCGAGACTACGCAATTCTGTAGCCACACCATCAAGAATCCGGCCAAGAGCGCTTTCTCAGACATCGGTCGGGTACCTTGGTAGAAATAGCTGAAGGAGTCAGTACGACTCCCAAATTTGTTACTGGTGGACCTCGACCTCTTGGCAGTCGACATCAGGTTTTTTACCTCCTCCTGGGTCTGAGGACCTCGAGAAGAAACCCGGCCAGAGGGACTAAATTGGAAAAGATACGAGACTCAAGACGTGGTATGGGGAGCGTTCCCTTCTGAGCTATTGTTCTTCTTGATAGCCGTTTGGTGACAAATACTGTGGTGGCATAGCAGTTCTCAGTACATGGCAACGAAACTCGGGAATCGTCGATCTAGATCCTTGAATTCCTCGTTTGTCGGGGTGTATACTTCAAAGGCCTCGCCCCCCACGGCAGCTTAAACAGCATACATTTCATGGAGAGCAAGTCCCAACTCCCCTCCAGGCACGAAGAAAGTTCCCGTCCGCCGGTTATACATTTCCAAAAGAGCCATGAACAACGGCTTGTTAATGGGTAACCCGTAACAGGTGCCCAGGATGGCATAATAGAGGTCAATCTCCCGAAGGAATGCCTCGTATTTCCTTAGGATCCATGAGGTCAGGTTGGCCCACGTTGGAATGGGGTTTATCCAGTTCAACAGCGACAACCTGCCAACAGGATAAGACCCCTTACGAGCAAGCTAATTCGGGAAGGTATCGGCTAGAGTAAACGTTAAGTTGGGACCAAATACGTTTATGAAGGTACCCAGAATCAGTCCCATCACGCTCCGACTGACCGAGTCCCTGCTCGCATATGCTGACCTAATATTCTTATTATAACGGATGTTGCCCACGAATATCCCCGATTGGGTTGGTGTTAGGGAGCCCACCATCTGCCTGCTCAACGGTACCATATTGAACCACGAGAGGGGTTCCATTTCGGGAATATGGATCTCTACCCCGTCCATAGTAAAGTCCCAGCTCTCAGAAATGTTCAGCACTCGGAGGTTCTTTATGGATAGAGCATCCCCGAAGAGAAAGGCTGGTTTCAGATACTCTCCCTCCAGCCTTCCTGAGTTCATCATAGTACAAAGAAAGTGGAAAGGCTGGTTATTGATGACGCTCACCCTCTCCAAAGGCTCATCGGCGGGACGCTGATCTGACACACGTTGAACCAAGTCGTCGAGCCGCACACCCATGGCATATTGGACTGAACCCACCAAAACCTCTCCAGCAGCATTAACTGGCAAATTCACTGAGAAAAAGACAAAAGAAACAAGATTAAAAGATGGTTAGAATGAAAATACTGGGAGTTTCTTAAAAAGCTCCCATGGACCTATGCGGCTCGGGTCAACGTAGCCTTATGCGGCTCAATTCAGTTGGGTTTCATATAGCACTGCTTCGATAGAGCTTATGTCGTTCGGTTGAGCTTATGCGGTTCTATTTAGCAGATGAGCGTATGCGGCACGGCTTAGCGAAGCTTTATGCGGTCCAGTTCATCAGGAGCACATGCGGCCCCGTTCAATGGGACTTCATGCGGTTCAAATCCAGAAGTGCTCCTGCGGCTCAAGTCCTTCTCATGCAGCTCAAACACAGGGCATGCCCCATGCGGCTCAGATACGAGAGGGTCATGCGGCCCACGCAACATATGCGGTTTCATCATGATTGAACTTAGGCAGTTCAATAAAGACAAAAAATGAAGGCTTGTGCATAAATTATGCAACAGAGCCATGGTTTTTAGGGTTGAAAGCATTTCAATATTCCATCTAATCCTTACCCTTAAAAGCAGGGTGGACGTCGGGGTGCACTTCAGGTGTAGTGGCCGATGAGGAAGCTGCTTTCTTGCCCTTTGCAGCAGCAGAGCAGCCTTGGAAGATTTGGGGGCCATTATCGTCCGACGGTCGGAGAAGGAAGACAAAGGAGGAAAATTAGGGCAACAATAGTTGAAGACAAAGAAGAGAGTAAAGAAGTCTCCCCGACTGAACATGTTCATATTTATAGGGGGTGCCTCGATCCACGTACAGCCTGAAAACTGACTCTTCGATTATCGAGACGAGCCGACTAAAATAAAGGCCAAACTCTTGGGATCCCGCCCCGAAAAGCGGTTTCAAAAATCTGACAGCAAATCAACAGCAATTAATGCAAAAGATTTGCACACGCGACAGGATGACGTGGCAAGGAGCTCATGCGGAAAGACAGCCGATGCGGCCAGAAAGTCCATGCGGCTGGTTGGCCAATGCGGATGAGGAGGCCATTCGGTTGGGACATCCATGCGGCCAGAACATCCTATGCGGCCAGAGGAATTTATACATAGCCATGCTTCTTATTCAAAGTATTTCCTTTTTGCAAATTGAAAACTTTGAAGGGGGTTGTAGAAGCATGGAAAAGAATAAAGAAAGGACCATGCGGCCAGAGAGCCCATGCGGCTCAGGGGTCCATGCGGCTCACGTGCCTATACGGCTCGGATAGACCCAGAGCCACGTAGCCTTCAACAGCTCCTGCCTTCGTCTTTTACTGCATTTAATATCCTGACGGCTGACAGTTCTGACAAATGACAGCTCTGACATAAAGGCGCAATAATGACTGACATAAAGGCACGTTCCTGGGGAAGAGAAGAAAATCTTCTCACAGTTGGCAGGATCCACAAAATTCCGAGGCATGGGGCTGCTGCATTTATGCGACCGACCACTCTATGCGGCCATCCATTTCATGCGGCCGCCCATCTTCATGCGGCTGTATCCTTTATACGGCCCCCATCATGCGGCTGCATCCTTTATGCGGCCGTCCATCAGCATGCGGCTGCCTATCGCCATGCAGCTGCCCACCTTCATGCGGTGTTCATCACTATGCGGTGTCCATCTTCATGCGACCGTTCATCCTCATGCAGCCCACTCATATGCTGCTCTGCCAAGATGACCCAGTGGAGACACGTGGCACTTTTTACGATGAATGAGACACGTGACAGTCTTATCTTCCTGGAATTATGGGTGCTAACAAATCCCAACAAAATCAGATTTGTTGCAATCACTATAATTGCCCAAATCAAGTCAAATCGAGTAAATTGGATACGTGGCAGGCCATTACAAGTCACGAATATTCATGGCAATCAACATTTATTATCCACAGAAATTTGATGCAATCTACATTAATTACCTAGATTTGCTACAATCATAATGAAGGGCCCAGATTAATTGGTCCTTAACCGCCGACATATCAAGGAGGCAATCATTGCAAACCCTAATGATTGCATCTCACTCCTATAAATAGCAAGGTGCCATTCCCTTACAAGAGAGAACCTTTTTTGGAGAAGAGCACCAGAGCACTTGGAGAGACAAAAGAAAGCACAAAGAGAGCATTTCTTCAATGCCAAGCAGATCTCTCCGGAGCCAAGGCTACATCCGATCGTCCAAGGAGTAAGGCAGAGCTGCCGTCGCTTTCCCGAGCCTCTACCGTCACTCCCAGAATCTAAAATAAACAATTATACTTAGATTGCTGTACCTAGGTTTTCGTCCCTAGGCTTTCTTTGTACAAGCGAGTTTGTATTGTGAAGTAAAAGTCCAGTCCTCCGATAATTGTTCTATTCTTTTATATTTTATGGCAAACAATGGTTGCTTTATGCCTAATCTTTGTAGGCCATCTTTATACTTGAAGGCCTCAAACTGAGTGCGTAAGAGTTTCACAGCCTCATTAGCATCCCTTGATGTTTAGGAATTTGTGGGCTGGTTAGAAGTGTTATGAGGCAGAACAATGTGATAATTTCCACCTCCAGTACCAGACTGACTGGGATCAGCTTGAATTGGTACTAAAGCAACCTGAGGAGGTGGTACCCCCAGACTAACAGGTACAGAAGATGCTATAAGCTCTAAATTTGTAGCAGGGTTTATAACCGGTGGCACTGTATGTTGAGCCACGATTATAGTGTTCATACTTGCAACTATCTCAGCCATGGTCTTCAATTTGTCTTCAAGTGCAGCAATTCGTTGTTCTTGATTGGCTGAACTAGAAGCACTTGATCTTTCCTAACGGTATATGCCGTCACTTCTCTTGCTACTATCGATGAGATAGTTTGTTCAGAACTTTCACTATCTACATCAAATTTAGAAAAAAGAGTCTTCTTCTAGATGAGTGATGGGGAAATCCTCTTGATTAAAGACATCTTGGTTCAAATTTTGACTTCTTGATCTGGTGTATTGAAAGATACCTTCACTGGATGCATGAATCCGATCTATTATTGACTGGGATTTTGGGATGCATTACATCTTGGATGTTTCCTACCCCCAGTGCCTTGAGAAGTCAAGTTGACTGAAGCATATAATAGTATCTTCATCTTCTATTATATGTTCGGGGGTTGAAGCATAGTTCAGATGATCGAAGGCAGATCGTCGAGCCAATTGGCAACAACAGTTAATGACGACCTCATGAAGGCAGTGGCAATCTGAAAGGTGTTCTAGAGGTGAAGAAGGCATCCCTGTAATCTCCCTTCTTTGTGTATGATGTTCTCGAAGATCAGTTACAGGAGGACGAAAAAAAGTCGGAGGAACATATTCCTTAATGATGTTGGGAACATGTCTCATATTCTTCAGATGTTTAGTCCCCTGAGTGTACAAAGATGTACTCAACTCATTAGCATAAGTGGTTGGGTCTTTCTTTTCAAACTTTGGCTTCTGGCATAGATTGGCCTTTGGCATAGGGTTTTTACGTTTCACCAAAGTTGATATTGGTTGACGCCTATTGAGATAAGCGCGTAAATCTAAAAATCTGCTCCAGGTGTCTCTGTTTGTGATACCCTCAATTTTCCTTGCCTAGATCTTGAAATTTGCAGGGTGGGAAGGTCTTGACCAGACCCCATAGGGGTAGGCAAGACGTCTCTTTGATATGTATTCTTTTCGATATCGGAGATTCGAAGACCTCTGTTTAAAGGAAAAGAATCAGATATATCTTCCTCTAAGTCATGGACTAGGAAAGTTTTAGGAAAGATCAAAGGGTGCTTTCCTTTATTTTGTAGAGGGTTGGCTAAGAAGCATTTCCCTCTGTATTGCTGTTGAACCATCTTAGGCGCAGTTTGTGCAAGATAAGAAAGTGTCAGAGAACCCTTCCCTTTGTCCTGCCTAGTGTTAGCACTAGAGCATTGCTTCTCCAATTTCATAACTGGAGAAGAAGAGGGAATAGCCAAAAGACTAGTTCCTTTGGGTTGCGCCAGAATAGTAGACTGCGCCTGAGTCACTAATTGCTTGGATTGTGCTATAGCACTATGGGGTACTGGTTGTACCCTAGTAATATAGGCTAATGGTGGAGTCTTGGCAGCAACATGAGTAGACTGCGCTTTAACAATGGCCTAAACTGACCGTGCCTTGGCAGTAAGGAGAGTGGTGGACTACACAGGGGAAGCAGGATAGATGGGTTGTGCAAGGGCAACCGGAGCAAGTTGTGCCTGAGCCACTGAGACAGATTGTGTCTTGGCCACTGAACACTCAGGTTGCGCCTGGACAACAGCGACTGTGGGAGACTTAGGAACCCACAAATTCATGTTCTTGGCAATAGCCGCAGTGCGCTTATTGCACTTGGGGCTAATCATATCCTCGTAGGCTGTCTGGTTGAATTGAACAACCAGAGTCTTTTGCGTCTTGTCAATCGACGCAGTGTCACATTGAGTTGTCACCTTCTCGTCGGAGGAGAAAGTCGTCCCCAGCAGAGTCGTTTAGTTTGCAAAAATAAAAAGTTTTTATTACAAACTGAGAAAAGTGTACAAGAGTATAATGATTTCTGGAGAAGTACAACTGTAGGAATATGATCAGAAGACGATCACTTTATCCCTTGGACTATGTGAACTTGAAGACTGGAGCCTCTGGAGAATGCAGCAACAATTTTGTAAGAGTTCTTGATCTCTGTGCGTGATGCTTCGATAATGATTGAAAACTCTATTTATAGAGTTCTGAAAATAACTGTTTTAGCAGTTATTCTGATGTGCACGAGGCTAGGTTGCGCCATGTTGGGTTGTGCCAACCTCATGTTGTGCCAACTTTATTAGTTATCAGAGGTGTACTAACTGTATTTAGACGCGTGGCATCGTATAATTGAGATGCGCGTGGTCGTGTACAGGATAATAGACACGTCTTGAGAGATTAATGGCATGTGTGCCACGTCATCCTGCTTTAGAAATGAAAATTGTCTTCAACTTTATCGGATTGCGCGAGCTTCAGTCAACAAGTTAAACTGTGCCTGAGTAGACTGCGCCTGGACATGTGGCAGCTTTGAGAAGAAGTCGTTCAGATTGCGCCTAGGCGCAGCCCCAAAGATATGCTGTAA
>JANAVB010029253.1:0-40139 GCA_029216955.1 Iris pallida | reverse complement strand
TCACAAAATGATTAATCCTAATAATCCTTAACCTATTTTCTATGGAACCTACAAATTTGTGGGCAATGAAGAGGATCTTCCCCTCTCCAGTTTAATGTGGAGAACATATACAAGGAATTAATTAGAAAATAAAATCATACCTAGTGTAGTTGGAGGAAGAGAGAAGCTTGAGAAGAAAATGAAAGTGGAAGAAGAGAGAGAGGGTTTAACTTAGTGGAAAGAAATTGGGGGGGGGGCTGCCTATAGGTGGCCGGCCATGGTGTTGGGTGAGGGGCACTTGTAAATTATAAGTTTTGGCCCCTCCCTAAGCCTATTAACAATTTCCAAATTAGGTTTAGGAAGTTGCTAAAAATAAATAAAAATCATAATTAAACTAAATTACTCATGGGGAACTAGTCCAACTCTTAAACCCTATTTTTGTGTGGTGGCCATGGTTAGCCTACAGGCTAATTACAAGCTCAAGTCGAAATTCACCGGGTCCCGAATTACTCGAATGCGATGAAATTCGAACCCGACTCCTATAATTTAAATAATAATATTCATGAAATAAATTCCCAAAAATATTAAAAATAGAAAATTACCATTTTACCCCTAACTGGGAAAAGTGAGGGTGACCCCGCCGGTATGAACCGGCATACCGGCGGTATATCGTCTGGAATGCAACGGCTATAAATAGCCGTTGAAACATTAATTGCTCGAATTTTCGACCGTTGGAATTCAACGTTCTAAACTGTATACCGTCGGTATGAACCGGTATGCCGTCGTATGCCATTTTGTAGACAGAACTTTCTCTGCGAACAAAATCGTATACCGTCGGTATGGACCGGTATACCGTCGGTATGCCGTTTTCATCGAAAAATGATCCTGGCTAATTCCTACCCTATGCGATTTACCATCCATTTTTTTGTGTTTACAATTATTCCTAGACTCATTACAGACTCCAAAATACTGTACAGGTGCAGGCTTCTTCAGACTTGAAATGATGATGGCATGGCATGGCTTCTTTCCTGATAGATGTTAGCTTTTCCCTTGCGACAGCTGTCCAAGATCCAGTTTGTGAAACTGGAATACCTTTCGGGGGCTTCACCCCCGAACCCCCACGAGGGCGCTATCCCCTTGACCCCCGTCTGCTGACCGGTAGCGAACCTCCGAGTGCGTGGCCGAAGATACGTCGGGTGGTTCAGAGAGCTTGTGGGATCCGTCATCTTTGGCCCACCATGATTTCTTTATTGCATATGTCCACATTGATCTTGCTTATTGCTTTTCTGCTGTACTGTTAGACGAACAAAGCAATATACATAGTCAAGTATGTAAGTTTAATACACATTAGCAATGCTGAGTTTAAGTATAGTGCTAAGGTGATAGCATAATGTTGTGTATAATAATGATTAAAATTATTGAATAACCAAAATCAACAGCATAGTTTTGATTTTGGCAACCCGATTATTTAGAAGATAAGCTCATATCACTAATAGTAACCAATAGGCACATATCACCAAAGGTTAATATATAAAATGCTATAGCGATAGTATGAAGATTAGTGATAAAAATGCTAAACTTAACATATTAACCTATTCAAAACATGATACATCATTGGGCCAACACATTTTATTACATATGACTGTACGTCAGTACATTTATACCTATTGACCGATCACTACCTGCTCCAGTTTTAAATATACATATACATCTATCGCCATGACAAATGTATCTCTACATGATAGACTGCGATATGACATGATTATTATTTATTATATCTCTTTTCATTCATGCTCAGTATGTTTAGTTTGTAGAACCTACTTGCTCCCGTCCTGACATGATAACGTTGTAGGCATACTTTTGGAGGAAGATTTGCTCTTTGATCTTTTCTAGGGACCCACTGCAGAGGACCAGATCATTGCACCCGAAGAAGTCCCCACAGGGAACCTCGCTTGGTAGTCTCGCTTAGATTATTTTTGGCTTAGTTATTTAACGTTTTAGAATATATCTTGTAGTCATTGGACTTTGTCTCCAGTTTAATACTTTGGAAGTATATTATTAAGTCTGTACTTATTTTACTTTCGCTATAGATTATGTGTTGTGAACCCTTTAAATGATATTAGAAGTTATCAGCTTAGATATTGCTTATTCTTAGAACAGCTTACTATGCTTACCAAGAGTATGGACATGGCTCGGCCCGGCCTAACAATTTGGGTAGTGGGTCGTGACTCAGTCATGATGACTGACACACAGCAGTCGAGAAAAATCTCTTCAAATCTCGAGCGTGTGCCATTAAAGAGGATCTTGTCAGATCTGTCATAATGACGGTTGTGAGTTACTTTTCCGCCATCTATCAAGTGGCACGAAGTAATGTAATCCTTACCAGCGTAACCCGCGCCATTCATAGTTGGCACTAATCAACATGATGCACCATTCATTAACTGGCACCAATCAATCAACCATCATCAAGAAGCAGTTAAAGATGAGGTGGCGCATATGCCACTAATCTTGAAGAACGAACACATGACACTGCCCATGACCAAGCATCTTTCTCTCAAAGAAAGCTACGTATCTCATGCAGTTAAGTTAACCGTTCGTGCAAATGGATGAAGCAGAACATGGCGCACAAAGTAGTGTACAAATCAGTATATTTTACAGTGCACCAATCAATGTAACTTTCTGACAGTTATCCAAACTCTATAGAGTTCCAAAATCACTTCTAAAGGCATCATTAATGATCATTATCTTCTGAAGAAAATTCTCGGCACTTTTCATTGCTGCTCCACAGCACGTTCAAGAGCTTTTCTTCTCCGACATCGCATCGTCCAAGGGATAAAGTGATCAACTTCTAATCAGATTCCTGTAGTTGTACTTTCATATAATCAAATTATACTTTGTACTTTTTTAGTTTGTACTTAAGTTTTCTTTCTTCAAAAACTTTTGTTTTTGCAAACAAACACCTCCCCAATGATCCAGCGCTGCAGCATATGAATCATACTGCTCCTTCTATACGTCCTGGGGAGACCTGCAGATCGTAAGGGGATATACACCATTGTTAATCCATGTCTATCATCATATGGAATGTTAGAGGAACTAATTCTATTGGAAGATGAAAAATTCTCAATGTGGTGTGAAAACACAAGTGTTTGATCGTTCGATTCTAGAAAGTAAAATAAAGATGGAGAAAGGCTTTGCAGCACGAATCCCTCAGTGGATGAGTGCGCACAACCTAGAAGCATGCGAGGTGGCGTTTATATTACTCATATGGGATACACAGAGTTTGGATTAGCCAGGTAAAACTCCTTTATGAGCAACTTCTTTTATTGATAGTAACAAATAAACGAGGCTCAAAGTGGTGCTAGGTGCGGTGTACGGTCATAATGATCGACGACGGAGATTTCAACTATGGAAGGACCTCATTAAGGTCTTGGCGGGGATAGCTGACAACCTTTCGCTTGTCTTCTATGGAGATTTCAATGCTATACTGACAGAGAGTAAGAAATTGGGAGGTCGACAGGTCCCTGCCCCTATTCTTGTTGATTTTTAGGATTGCTTACTCAGCTCCGAGATAGTCTGTATAGAGCGTACTGGGTATATGTGGTCATGGAGTAATAGTTCATCTAGCAATAGAGTAGTCTGCTAGCTGGACAGAGCATTATATAACAATAAGTGGATAGAGATGTTCCTATCCGTTCGAGCAGAGGGTCTTCAATACGGCACGAGCGATCATACGCCTATCCTGATACGAATTAGAGCAAAAGAATCCCCGCGTCGAAGACCACTCAGGTACAACAGTGCATGGCCTATGACTAGGGATACCAAGAAGCGTGGACGCTGTCTTCACATCCCAAATACATGGGAATGCACAATATTGTTTGGCTTATCTTCTAAAGCTTATAAAAAGAGCTTTGAAACAATAGAACAAGCCCGTCCTCTTACCAACCTGTACAACGCTGAGGAAGAACTCAAATTTGTCCAAGCCTTGGTGCAAAGGAGACCCAATGAATGAAGCACTTGTTGACAAAGAAATTATGCTCCAAGAAGCTATCAAGAAATGCGCTTTTAAGAGGAGGTTCATCTACAACAACGGGTCAAGTGCGCATGGCTCAAAGACGGAGACCGGTGCACTAAATTCTTCCATGCTACCATACGAGCCTGCCATCATAGGAGCTCACCAACCGAGCTAATAGACAACGACGGCAAGCTGACTACAGATGATCGGCAATGACGGAGAGAGCTATTGAGTATTACACGTCGCTTTATAATCAGACTGACTACATGAGCACGTTTCCTACCACGACTTGTAAGACGAATTATCAAGAAATAAATATAATAAAAATAAATAAATAATATATATATATTAATATATATATATATATATATATATATATAATATATATATATAATACACACACCAAGTTCAAATTCTACACTTTAATTGGGTGATTTCTTTCTATAGACTTTTTTGTGTTGATAATGCCATTGTATAAGTTTTGATGAAAAAATATGAACATTATGCCGACACCACTTTCAGAGTTTGTCTCGGACCTTTATTTTTAAACTAAAGTCTGGCTGGTCCCGTCATTTTTATTGTTTGAATTAGGCAACTGGTTTAGTTGAATGTCATGGGCCGACTTATCATCTCCAAGCACCTTGGGCAACTGGTATCAACTATTCATTTCAATTCTTTAAAGCATGATGGCGAAAGAACACTAATATGTAATAATTTTTTTGTCTTTTATTGGATCAACTGTTCATTTCAATTCTTTGTAGTTCTTTGGTCATATGTCTCACTATAGAGTAAAAAATAATTCTAGATTATAAGATGAATTTAATCACAATTGCTATACAAATATGGTAAAGATATTTGATCATAAATTTCAATATCTAAGAATTTATTACATTGTAATCAATATTATCCTAATTTAGAATATTGCCTAGATTTGTAGGAAATTAGTTAGCTATTATATATTGGTAGTTACCTATTCTAGAGACATTACTGTAGGAAATTAATTACCTACTAAAGATTAGTAGTTACCTATTTTAGATTGATTGTTGTATATATTCAAGTTGATTCAACATAATAATTAGCAATAATTCTCCAATATTACCTTCTCTCTTACATTCATCATGGTATCAGAGCCATCTTCTTCACCGAATGGATCAAGGATCCAATGATCGTCGAGACGCATACCAACCAACTCCAATATGCGGACTGATCGTCCCTCTCTTCGTCCATATCTTAGAAAGTGTTAAGGGTGTCGTGCTTAAGGACACAGTTCAACTATGTCCTCTATTTCGCTTGACACCAACAAATATACAGTCCAATCCATAACAACATGTATTTCGTCAATGGCAAACTCAACCTCCAGTTCCATGGAACCCACGTGCCAATGTTACAACACGGACAACTTCGAAAGCACCAATTGGCTTCTTGATAGTGGTACATCGCACCATGTTACTACCGACCTGTGTAATCTCTTAACTCAAGCTCCTTATTCAGGGACTGACGACGTTATGATTAGCGATTGCACGAGTCTTCCTATTTCACATACTGGTTCTACATTTCTACATACTTCTTCACATAGTTTCTCACTTCAGAATGTGCTTGTGTTCCTACCATGCGTAAAAATCTTATTTCTATTTGTCAATTTTGCAAATCTAACAATACATCCATCAAATTCTTACCCTCTTAATTTCGTATGAAGGATATCCGTATGGGGGCAACACTTCTACAAGGACAGACTAAGGATGGTGTGTATGAATGGCCAGTTAGTTCACTTAAGTATTCTCCATTGGTAGCTTTCTCTAGTGTCAAGACCACTTCGTCCGAGTGGCATCATCGCTTAGGTTATCCGTCACCGACAATCCTTAGACATATTATGTCTGACTTTCAATTAGAAGCCTCAAGTCCATCATCTTTGAAATTCAATTGCAATGCATGTCAATACAATAAAAGTCATAAGTTACCTTTCTCTGTTTCCACTCTTATTTCAACTTTTCTACTAGAAATAATATTCTCCGATATGTGGACCTCCCATCTATTCGAGTGATGATTTCAAATATTATGTTATTTTTGTCGATTATTTTATAAAATACATATGGCTCTATCCACTTAAAAGAAAATTCGATGTCTATGACATTTTTATCCACTTCAAATCACTCATAGAGAACTACTTCAATAAAAAATTTTCATGCTCTATTCTGACAATGGGGGGGGGGGGGGGGGGGGGGGGGGGGGGGGGGGAATATAAAGCACTTTCTTCATATCTCAGTTCTAGTGGGATATCTCACTTAGCCTTACCGCCATACACTCCTGAACATATTGGGTATTCTGAATGTCATTATCGTCATATTGTAGAAACATGCTTATCACTCCTCTCACATGCATCCATGCCCTTGTCATATTGGTCATATGCATTCTCCACTGCTATTTATCTCATTAATCGTCTACCCACTCCCATACTTTAACTTCTATCACCATATGCAAAACTCTTTGGCACATCTCCCAACTACGAAGTTTTGGGTGTTTATGCTATCCTTGGTTGTGTCCATATTCGTCTCATTCCACCCCTTGTGTCTTTCTTGGTTATTCCTCCACCCAGTGTCTATCTCTGTCTTGATCCAGTTATCTCATGTCTCTACACATCTCGTTATTTTAAATTCGTCGAGTCGATTATGCCTTTTAGAATCAAGCAAATAAACCTTCCATGTCCTTCCTTTTCCACGTCCCATGTATGGATCCCATCCGAGTCATCGTCTCCGTCCACCATCACACAATATGTCAATCTAGTACCCATCCTCAAGCGAAATCCAATCAAGACTCCACAACCATACCCACATTTACTCTCACTCCAAGCTCGAGATTCAGCTCCCCGACTCTACCTTTACCGTACCCCTCCACTCAAATGTCATCCCAAAACCCACCATCTGAATTCAACTCACCCATACCCAATTCACTATAACCCCCAGAACCGATACCTATTCCACCTCCACATCAGGGTATTATTACTCGATCCAACCACAAATAAATTCATATGCCTAACTTTCTACCAATCTGACCTAAAATCCTCTACAGTAGCCCAGGCCATCAAAGATCTAAAATAGCATCAGGCAATGTCTGGGTTTGATGCTCTTGTTTGGAATGGGACGTGGACCATTGTTCCCTCTCGCCGGTCCAAAATATCATTGGTTGCAAGTGGATTTTTTGGACTAAACGTCTATTTGATGGTTCTGTTGACAGGTACAAAGCACATTTAGTTGCCAAAGGATTCCACCAATGACCAAGTGTTGACAACCATGACATCTTCAGTCTTGTGGTCAAACCAATAATAACAATACAACTTTTTCTCTCTATTGTCGTCACTCGTGGTTGGTCACTGCGCCAACTTGATGTCAACAACGCATTCTCCAAGGCACTCTCTCAGAGGATGTTTTTAGACAGAACCACAAGAATTTATTGACAAAGACCATCCTAATCATGTGTGTACATAAAGCAATATACGGTCTCAAACAAGCCCATTATGCATGGTACCATGAGCTATGTCAGTTCCTTATCAATTCTGGCTTCAATAACTCTCATGCTGATACAACACTATGTCTGCAATGCTTACGACGTATGTAAAATTTGATAAGCATAATAGCATAACTATGTTACAACTTACCTAAGGCAGAGTGTGCTGTTGCAGTACAAACTTACCATGTTCTTCCATGTTCAATATATTAATCACTAATATATAGATATTTATGTGAAGGTTATTTGTATAACCAAATCCTGGAATGTAGCCTTGGTTAGACGACGATTATTCAGCGCGGTTGCGAGTCCTCTGAAAGTTTTTGAATCACACCGTGCTAGGATTCAGTACAGTATATTTTTCCCCACAGGTCGAATCGGTTCCATGATCCCTAGATTTACCGTTCGAGAAAACTATACCTTGTGTACAAGTTGCCCAATGACGGAGCAAGACTAATCTATTTATTCAAGCATGGTCTACGACTTCATAGAAACGTAACCAATTCAGTATGTTCTGTCTTATCATAGCAATGTTTATTGATACATTTATTTGTTAACACAGTTCTATATCTGGCATAACAAGTAAGCATGTAGTAAATCATGGCATAGCAGCTCTATAGCAAGTGGACGTGAGAAATCGGCAACAGTTCATTAATTAATTCTATAAAGACGAGCATTCTACTATTTGTGTCATCGATTGGTTTTAAAGCAAGAGGGTCAAGGGAGAGAAGGGTTAGCCACTCAACTTAATTTGACTGAGGCGAGGGAAGGAGGCCAGTTGTGCTTAGACAGTGCCTATGCGATCACCTGAAATCGTATAAACAACGGATCACACTTTACCCTTCTATTCTGAGTTCGATATAAAATGTAAAGTTCGAAGAACACAAATCAAATCCATCAAAAACATTCACGAAAATACATTCAGAAAACCAAAGTGAAAGAAACAAGTGCAGTATAAAAAATAGAGCAATGGAAGGTCTCCCCCGATTCAGTCGCAGAGGCTATCCTCGAGGCATAACCCGCTGAATATGAGACTTGATTCCGAAGAAGTCATTCCATAACGAGGAAAGGATCTTGATTCAATCGGTCCCAACCAATCGAGAGCGATAGTATTTCTTACCACATTTCCCGCGTTGCGAACGAAAAATGAGGCACTATATCTTAACCAACTAAGAAACAAATTTGTCTTCGAAACTTAAAATATAAACTACCTCTAAGAAAATATGAAGGGAAGTTCTGCTTCATCTTTAATTTGAGTTCCCAATTGAATTTTCGACCGAATGGTTCCTCTATAGCACATGGACGAGAGGGATCGCATGATTACGAAACAACTTATCATTATGTTCTAAGATCTGCATGGGTTCTTCTATGTATGATAAGTCCGTCTTCAGATCCAACTGACCTAAATATACTATGTGGCTCGGATCGTGCACGTATTTTTGTAGTTGTGAGACATGAAAGATATCGTGCACATCCGACAGTGCTGACGGCAATGCAATCTAGTAAGTTACTGGGGCGACTCGCTTTAGTATTTCGTAAGGACCAACAAATGTCAAACTCAATTTTTTTAGCTCCGAATCTGGTGACTCCTCGCATAGGCATTATATTCAGAAACATGTGATCGTCTTCCAGGAACTTGAGGGGTCGTTGATGGGTGTTCATATAGCTTTTCTGCCTACTCTGTGCTACCTTTAGTCTGACCTTTTCCACGGTCTGCTCCACCAGCTCCGGGCCAAGAATCTGCCGCTTCCTGACTTCATCCTAGTAAATGGGTGATCTGACTTACACCCGTACAGGCTTTGTATGATGCCATGTGTATGCTAGATTGATAACTATTATTATATGCAAATTAGGCCAAAGATAGATAGACGTCCCAACCTAACTTCAAGTCAATTACGCAGAGTCTTAGCATGTCTTCAAGAATTTCATTCACCTGCTCCGTTTGGTCGTCGATTTAAGGATTGTAAGCTAAACTAACTTCAACTTAGTCCCCAAAGCTGACTGAAGGCTACTCCAGAAGTACGAAATTTTTTTATCTCGATCTGAGATGATGGATACTGGAACTCCGTGCAACCGTACTATCTTGTCAAGATAAATCTAAGACAGGTGATCAACTTTCTAAGTAACTTTGATGGCAATGAAATGCACTGACTTGGTTAGTCGATCGAAGATGACCCAAATGGCATCATTTTCCTGTGGCGTCTTTGGCAGACCAACAATAAAATCATGCTCACGTGCTTCCACTTCTATTTTAGAATCGCCAGGTTCTACATCTTCCTGCCCGATTTCTGTGCTCAGCTTTCACCTGCTGACAGGCCATATATTGAGACACGAAGAGTGCTACATCTCTTTTCATCTCGTACTACCCGAATGTTGTACGGAGGTCCTTCTACATCTTTGTGCTATCGAAATGTAAGGAATACTTCGCATAATGTGACTCTGATATTATTTCTTTTCTTAGCTCTGAGTCATCCAGGACACATAGTCGACCTTTCAATCGTAGCATGCCGGTCTCATCTTCCGTAAATTTGATTGCTTTAGACATTAAAATCAGCTTTCGTATCTTTTTCAGCTACAGATCATCCTTCTGAGCGGTCTTGATCTTTTTCTGCAAACTCGGCTCTAACTGTAGTTGCGCCAAATATACTCTCCTGAATCGAACCCGAAGGTCGATGCTCATCTCTTCCAGGTCTCATAGTAGCCTACTGTTGATGGATAGTGAGGCAATGTATTTTCAACTCAGAGTGTTTGCCATAATATTTCATTTATCCGACATGTCTTTAATCATTAAGTCATCATCCTTGAATAGGTCTAGCCAACAACTTTGTCGTAAGTTCAGCTCTTTTTGGGTGAGAGATATTTGAGGCTTTTGTGATCAGTGTAGATGTTGTATGCCATGCCATAAAGGTAGTATCACCACAATTTCAACGTGAACACAATTTCTACTAACTCCAAGTCATGTGTAGGAAGTTCTTCTCATGCGGCTTCAACAGTCTCGAGGCGAAAGAGATCACCATGTGTCGTTGCATGAGCACACATCCAAAGCCCTGGCCTAAAGCATCGTTGAAGATTTGAAAACCCTCTACCCCATCCGGAAGTACGTGTATAGGGGCCAAAATAAGCTGCTACTTCATTCTTCTTAGAAGGAAGCTTCACAGTCGTTCGACCACTCATATGCGGCTTCCTTTTGGGTGAGGCAAGTCAAGGGCGATGTAACCTTCATGAAAAGTCCTTCATGAATCGTCTGTAGTATCCCGCTAAACCAAGAAAGCTTTGAAACTTGCTAGCTGACGCATGCCACTTCCAATCAATAACGGCTTCGACTTTCTTTTGGTCAACTGCAATGCCTTCTATGGAAATGATGTGCCCAAGGAATGAAATGTTGCTCAGCCAGAATTCACACTTGCTCTACTTTGCATACACTAATTATCTCGAAGAGTCTGGAGTACAGTCCGTAGATGTTCTGTGTGTTGCACCTTGTCCTTCGAGTAGACGAGAATATCGTCGATAAAAACTACTACGAACTTGTCGAGGAAGGGTCGAAATACCCAATTCATTAAATCCATGAAGGCAGCGGGGGTATTTGTTAGGCTGAACGGTATTACCAGGAACTCGTAATAGCCGTATCGAGTACAAAAGGCTGACTTCGACACGTTATCCGGCTTGATCTTGAGTTGATGATAACCCGAGCGAAGATCAATCTTCGAAAACACTGAGATACCTTGTAGCTGATCGAACAAGTCGTCTATGCGGGATAGTAGATATTGTTCCGAATGGTAGCTTTGTTCAACTCTTGATAGTCAATGTACAGAGGCACCGACCCATCTTTCTTCTTAACGAACAACATGAGTGCTCCCTATGGCAAAATGTTAAGCCGGATGAATCCCTTGTCGAGCAACTCTTGCAACTGGATCTTGAGTTCCTTCAGCTTTGTAGGGGCCATTCTATACTGTGCCTTAGAAATCGGTCGGGTGTAGGAAAAGGTATCGATGGTGAATTTGATTTCTTGATTGGGTGGCAAACCAGGTAACTCGTCCGAAAATATATCGGAGAATTCTGCAACAACATCAGTTTGACCTGCGTTTGCACCATCATGTCTCATGACGCAAACGGACGCCAAGTATCCATGACAGCCAGAATATAGCATCTTTCGAGAAGAAATTGTCGAGATCACCATGCATGTCGTTGATGCTTCACCACACAAGTAGCAGAATTTGGTCACTCCAGATATACGAAAGGTGACTTTCTTTCATGTACAATCAATGGTGGCATTGCAAGTGCCGAGCCAATCCATTTCCAGTATGATATCATAGTCCTTAATATCTAGAACTATCGCATCAAGATATACATTTTTACCTCTGATACTGATGATTTCGTCTTTACAGCCTGAATGTGCAAGTAGTGGCATGTTCGATGGTATATAACACAAAGATTAAGGCCTAGAAGTTTAATAGGAAATTTGTTTCAACAGTAAAGTCTGTCGATATAAGCTATGTGTGGCACCTGAATTAAACAGTACGCAAACAGGCTTATTATGTGTGGGCATTGGGACGATGATCTTGACCTTTCGGTGGTGCGGGCTGGGGAGCTCGAGGTGCTGGGCCTCGATTCTGTTGGTGTTGATGTTATGGAGGATGTTGAGGCTAATTGGGTGTTCTTCTATTGTAAAAGTGTGTGGAGTCTCCAATTTGACCGTGCTTAAAGTATCCTCCCTTTATAACTCGACATTCGTTAGCTACGTGTCCTCTATTGTTACATCAGGTATACGGTGGCCCTTCGTCATGTCCTTGATAGCCACCTTGGTTGCCTATGTTGGGATGCTTGGACACGTTGTTGCCTCCTACAAAGCTAGGGCGTTTATGATAAAATTATGCACAACGTCGGCAGCGGCTGGAGCATACAGGGGCTCGAGGCGGATAGCATGATTGAGGGCTGCCCGTACCGTTTGATACTATGTAAAGGCCATATGTGCAACGATGGAAGACCTCAAACCCATTTTAAAACATCGTGTTCTACTCACGGCATCAGACAGAAGTGCATTTGCAAACTTGGCGAGCTTGGCGAACTCAGACGTATATTGTCATATTTCTTTGACACAGTTGCATGAACTATTTTTCCTTTTCTTGACAAACCGTCGGAGGAAGGAATTCGTCTTCGAATGCTTTGCGGAATGTGGTGTAACGCCCCAGTCCCAAAATACGTAGGACTAGGAACGTAGACATGCCAGCTGTATTCATACGAAGTACACACTAATATATGGAATCCTCGTATGAATACATAAGCTGTAAAATGCAGTAGAACCATAACTAATCTCATCCACACAGAATAAATGAATAAAAGATATCATATAATGAGAATGAATTTGTCTTGATACAATATGTTGGGCGGAGACAAATCCACTACCAACAAAATAAAGAAAAATACATAGAAAATGAAATGAGTGGCGAGCGAAGCGAAGACGATCCAAGCGCAATCATCCTCGAAGAAATAAAGATAATCACGGCTAGAGCTAGAACACCTGCGAAAGACAAGAGCACACACCTGAAGAGATAACCAGGTCCTCAGAGGGACGTAACAAGACACATAATATCATGCCATATAAATTGAATAAATATTGCTCAAATAAATAAGTCAATCAAATTTTAACATGGTCCAATACGCACCTACTGAATGAGCGTACCATCCCCCCAACCAAACAAGGACAAGAGATGGTAAACTAATTCACGGTGACGTATCTTTCCATGCTAAGAATCCAATATGGTATTCGGACCCCAACAAGGTTCAATACCTTCTCATCGAAGTAGTAAGTCACACCTACAACCAAATAAGGACAAGATGTGACGAACTAATCCGCGACAAGTTATTGTTCCAAGCCACGGTCAGATACAAGTACTCAAACCAAAAGTACTCATACCTAACGGATAAGGTAGCCTAACCATTCTAAGTGAAATGTTGTTAAGAACAATCCTTCCTACGCATGGGCCCTGGCTAAATAGGATCGGCATAGTCCCCCCTTGGGCACTAGAGGCCCATCAGTAAGAGCATGACGTCCCGCAGAATCGTCAGTGGCCGTCAGTAATCATGGGTCATCAACCCCGTATCTCCAGCGGAGAGTCCGAGTCACAAGGAAAGTGCATCGAAGCCCATACGCTAAGGAATTGTCCTCCCTGCCCAATGCCTACTGTGTTGTATCCACAACACAAACCACTATAACCGCTAAGTCAAACTAGCATGCAATCTCTATTAGCGGTTATTCCTATCGTACGGCTTGTACGTACTGGTGGCCAGCCAATCACGCACGTCCGTGTTCTACATGCGACACACAACTTCATGGTACAATGTGTCAAGGCCATGAATGCAACACACAAAGGTGGTCCCTTAAATCTAGGTTTAATGTGTAAGAAAATAATACATAGCAGGAAACATAAATGAACAGTAAGTTCTAACAGGTTATGCCATGTATTACAGTTTATTTTGCATAAAGAAAATAATGAACAATGCATAAAATATGAGCTAAAATAAGTAAACAGCAAATGCAAGGTGTCTTGCCTCGTAGGACGCCTGGTGTGCTACGATAATCAATGTGGCACGAACTTCGACTTTGGTACAACAACTATGCAAGGTGACCTCTGATGGTGGCACGGGCAGTTTCATCGGGTCCATGACGATTAGAATAGTTAAGGTCAATATAGGGTAGTCTAGAATCGGTGAAGGAATATGAGAGGGGGGGTTGAGTCACGGTCGGAAGAATAAAGAAAAAAAATAATTATATGATTTTTGAAAACTAATTTGTAACACTTGAAATATAATTTTAGAAACATATATATGTGTATATATAAAAATTTATCTAAGGCTAAGACTAAACGTTTGAAAATATATATAAGGCCAAGTCCCGATATGATCTTTTTTTTTGTTGCAAAATAACTTTTTAGGAAATTATTTAATATGTATATTTAAAAGAGAATAATAATAACTGCATATAATAACCTTGGACATAGTAATACTAATTACTTATCTTTAACATAACAAAATACATAAATATATATACTATCAATAATACCATAAAAATATTTAGTACTATAATGCCATCAGCAGAATATTTCTATATACGAATTAAATACAAACAAGAAAATAGAAAAGGATATAATATTAATAATGATAAATAAAAATGATAACAATAATAATAATAATATAAAAATATTCCAATTATTATCAAAAGTAAAGACAAAACACACTCTCTTCAAATAACAACAGAAACCACCAAAATAATAATACTAATAATATAAAACTGAACTATTATCTAATAATAATCATAATATAATAATAATAATAATAACTATAATAATAACAATAATAATAATAATGATTAATAAAAACAAACGAAAAGAGAAAATAAAAATAATAATAAAAAACACGCTGGTTCTCCTCTTTCGAGGAGAACAACTCATCAAACACAATGTCCTCAAAAAAACCTTCTCAAACCAAACACAAAAAAACAAATCGAGTGAGAGAAAGAGATTAGAGAGAGGGAGAGAAGCTGGGGGTTGTCGGGTTTGGCGCGTCCAGGCGCTGGCCACGGAGGAGAGTTTGGAGGAGGCGGCACGCGAAAGCACGACAAACGGGAGGCGGTTGATGGAGGAGTAGAGTCGGAGAGGCGTTGGGAGAGGGGTTTCACGGAGGGGCTTGGCCGCGGCTCGCCGGGGGTGAGCGGAAGAGGGGAGTTTGGGGTTTTTTCGGCGGCGCGGGCTGCGCGCGCAAGTGGCGGAGAGGAAAGCAGCAGCGGGGGTCTTCACCTGCGCGGCGACGGTACCGAGGCGAGGAACCGCGCGGACGTGCGGAGGCTCGACTCGCGAAGATCCGGCGTGGGGTCGGCGTTGCCGGTGGCGCGGACCTGATGCGCCGCCACGGAAGTCGGTTGAAGGGTTACAGAGGGTCCAGGTACGGCGGATGGGGGCGCGCACACCGGAGCGGTCGTAGGGCGGCGCCGACGTCGGTCGGGTCATGGCAGCCGATACAAGGTGCGTGGGTTGTGTTTGTGTTTTTGTTGATTTGGGTTTTGCTAGGAAATTTTGGGGGTCCGGCGATGGCCGTGATGGCGGTGGTGGTTTGGTTGTTCGGGTGGCCATGCCACTGTGGTGGCATTGGCGGTGGTGTTGAGGGACGGTGACGGGAAGATGTCGGGGTTGCAGGTGGCGAGGGTGCCGGGGTCCGGTGGTGATAATTGTGGCGGTGGCTGTTGTTTGGGTTGGGTTGTGGGAAGGCTGGTGGTGGTGATGGCTGGGTTTAGTCGGTGGATGGCCGGGGATGGCGAGGTCGGACGGTGGGCTGGTAGGGGTGTTGTATTTGGGACAGGGTACCGACATGTGTTGTGGTAGTGGCGTTGTTACCGTCGGTGGCTGGACACGAGCGGGGGATGAGGAATGGCAGCGTGGTGCTGGAGATAGTCGAGCTAGGTTTAGGGTTTGGGTTATGGATCGTGTCCAAGTGTCGAACACGAGGACGATGATGAGGTCCGGAATTGTCGGACGCCAAGAAGGGGATGAATGTATTTGTAATAATGGAATAAGATGTGGACAATGACACAGTGCACGCATATTTGTGGTGGAGGAATTTATGGAGAAAATAATGAATGATAGAAATTTGGAGGAGTACCTGCCTATTTATAGGATGTGAGAATTCCCAATTGGATAGGATTAGGAAAAGATTTAAACCCAAATTAGATAATTCAATCTATTTAATTCAAATCCAAATCCAAATACAAATCCTATTTAAATTATATCCCTTTAGTTTAAAATCAAATCAAATAAATCAAATTTCAATTATAGATATTACTTTAATCTATTTAAATAAATCCAAAAATCAAATTAAGATTCAAATGGCCACAATAACTTCCAAATATATTTTTCAAAATACCAATAATAATAATTTTGAAAATAATAAATATTTTTAAATATCTTTTTGAATAATAAAATATTAATATTAATAAATCTCGAAAATTACATTTTATTTAAAATAGACTAGTAAAATATTAAGGAAATATATACGTATGCACAAGAATATTATCAATAATTGTATAAATGAAAGACTTTGTACCAATAAAATAAATAAAATAATTAGCTTGAAAGTTTGGTACGATAGCTAAAATAATTATTATATAAATTATTTTGAAACTATAAAATTAGAATAAATATTTTTCTAAAATATGTACGCTCGCACATATTCGCACTCGTCGAGCAAATTCAAAAAATGAAATTTCGCGCACGGCGTACAATACGACTACACGACGTACAATACAAATTTTTTAAATCAGTACCAAATTTAATTAAAAAATAGTAGAAATTTAGGGGTTTTACATCTTACCCAACTTAAAAGAATTTCGTCCTCGAAATTAAGAATTAGTATGGGGTGAGAAGGTACAACGGTAGATAGAAGGGTTTAAAGAAGTTTATATGGTCGTAGTCTAGGTTTAGGATATGATTAAGCGACGATTATAATCACTTCTTAAATTCAAGTGATTAGAAAGTCAAGATTGTAAATTTAGGGTCGAGGGAAAGGTCGAGTAGTTTAGGATGAAAATATAGCAACATCGAGTGAGAATGGTCATAGTCGATAGGAAGGCTAGAGGAATTTCTAGCACCATGCTTTCGTCCTTTTAAAATGGGTGAAGGCGAAAGCAATATAGAGTTCGAAGGAGGCGTTATAGAATACGAATATGTGGTTCAAAGGCGACCGAATAATTCAAAAGAATTGTCAAGGCAGTCGTGGATGGGATTCTAAAGGCCAAGTTTAATTATGTTCCATCCACGCAGAATAATAGACAAAAGCGAACCAAAGTGCACTCGGTTGATCAGACCATCATGTACCGGTTCTGATTAGACAATATGTTAGTGAGCGGTCGCTCAATAGCATATGCCTTGATCAAGCTTGATAAAGAATTAGCTTGCAAATACTAGGCTATATTAGCATCATTAGTCTAGATAGTAAAATATAGGCACGAGGGTAGATGAAATAAGAACCAATATAAGTAGTCTAAGTGTCATAAGGATCTAAGTCTTGTTTACTCCTATACCATCATTCTACGGTTTTATTGGCCCAGGCTTGGTTGACAAAATGGGTTAAATTCTTCTAGTCTCTATGGTCTAGATAATATTATTTGTATTCCCTTAATGGTCAAGGGTGTGACAGGTCGTGGGGTTTTCTACCCAACTTAAAGAATTAAGCTAAGGGTGTTTGGGACATCTAACTAGTAGGGTCAATCTCTAGCAAGCACGAAAGGAAGATAAGAATAATGCTAGAAGGAGTCAAGCAAGATGCAATCGATGAGACGAATGGTAGTTCGAATATAGAATCGAGGAAAGAGGTCAAGTATGTGGATGAGATCCTAGACTTCTAATCCTATACGCAGGCTTGCTTGGTACGGTAAAGTAACCAAACAATTTATCTTGACCTGCATGGGCCACCACAAAAACATGTAACGCCCCAGTCCCAAATTACGTAGGACTAGGAACGTAGATATGCTAGCTGTATTCATACGAAGTACACACCAATATATGGAATCCTCGTATGAATACATAAGCTGTAAAATACAGTAGAACCATAACTAATCTCATCCACACAGAATAAATGAATAAAAGATATCATATAATGAGAATGAATTTGTTTTGATACAATATGTTGGGCGAAGACAAATCTATTACCAACAAAATAAGGAAAAATATATGGAAAATGAAATGAGTGGCGAGCGAAGCAAAGACGATCCAAGCGCAATCATCCTCGAAGAAATAAAGATGATCACGGCTAGAGCAAGAACACCTGGAAAAGACAAGAGCACACACCAGGAGAGATAACCAGGTCCTCAGAGAGACGTAACAAGACACATAATATCATGCCATATAAACTGAATAAATATTGCTCAAATAAATAAGTCAATCAAATTTTAATATGTTCCAATACGCACCTACTGAACGAGCGTACCATCCCCCCAATCAAACAAGGACAGGAGATGGTAAACTAATTCATGGTGACGTATCTTTCCATGCTAAGAATCCAATATGGTATCCGGACCCCAACAAGGTTCAATACCTTCTCATCGAAGTAGTAAGTCACACCTACAACCAAACAAGGACAAGATGTGACGAACTAATCTGCGACAAGTTATTGTTCCAAGCCACGGTCAGATACAAGTACTCAAACCAAAAGTACTCATACCTAACGGATAAGGTAGCCTAACCATTCTAAGTGAAATGTTGTTAAGAACAATCCTTCCTACGCATGGGCCCTGGCTAAATAGGATCGACATAGTCCCCCCTTGGGCACCAGAGGCCCCATCAGTAAGAGCATGACATCCCGCAGAATCGTCAATGGCCATCAGTAATCATGGGTCATCAATCCCGTATCTCCAGCGGAGAGTTCGGGTCACAAGGGAAGTGCATCGAAGCCCATACGCTAAGGAATTGTCCTTCCCGCCCAATGCCTACTGTGTTGTATCCACAACACAAACCACTATAACCGCTAAGTCAAACTAGCATACAATCTCTATTAGCGGTTATTCCTATCGTACGGCTTGTACGTACTGGTGGCCAGCCAATCATGCATGTCCGTGTACTACATGCGACACACAACTTCGTGGTACAACGTGTCAAGGCAATGAATGCAACACACAAAGGTGGTCCCTTAAATCTAGGTTTAATGTGTAAGAAAATAATACATAGCAGGAAACATAAATGAACAGTAAGTTCTAACAGGTTATGCCATGTATCACAGTTTATTTTGCATAAAGAAAATAATGAACAATGTATGAAATATGAGCTAAAATAAATAAACAGCAAATGGCAAGGTGTCTTGCCTGGTAGGATTCCTGGTGTGCTACGATAATCAATATAGCACGAACTTCGACTTTGGTACAACAACTATGCAAGGTGACCTCTGATGGTGGCACGGGCAGTTTCATCGGGTCCATGACGATTAGAATAGTTAAGGTCAACATAGGGTAGTCTAGAATCGGTGAGGGAATATGAGAGAGGGGGGTTGAGTCACGGTCGGAAGAATAAAGAAAAAAATAATAATTATATGATTTTTGAAAACTAATTTGTAACACTTGAAATATAATTTTAGAAACATAAATATGTATATATATAAAAATTTATCCAAGGCTAAGACTAAACGTTTGAAAATATATATAAGGCCAAGTCCCGATATGATCTTTTTTTTTTTTGCAAAATAACTTTTTAGGAAATTATTTAATGTGTATATTTAAAAGAGAATAATAATAACTGCATATAATAACCTTGGACATAGTAATACTAATTACTTATCTTTAACATAACAAAATACATAAATATATATACTATCAATAATACCATAAAAATATTTAGTACTATAATGCCATCAGCAGAATATTTCCATATACGAATTAAATACAAACAAGAAAATAGAAAAGGATATAATATTAATAACGATAAATAAAATGATAACAATAATAATAATAATATAAAAATATTCCAATTATTATCAAAAGTAAAGACAAAACACACTCTCTTCAAAATAACAACAGAAACCACCAAAATAATAATAGTAATAATATAAAACTGAACTATTATCTAATAATAATCATAATATAATAATAATAATAATAATAATAATAACTATAATAATAACAATAAAAATAATAATAATAATGATTAATAAAAACAAACGAAAAGAGAAAATAAAAATAAAAAAAACACGCTGCTTCTCCTCTTTCGAGGAGAACAACTCGTCAAACACAATGTCCTCAAAAAAACCTTCTCAAACCAAACACAAAAAAGCAAATCGAGTGAGAGAAAGAGATTAGAGAGAGGGAGAGAAGCTGGGGGTTGTCGGGCTTGGAGCGTCCAGGCGCTGGCCGCGGAGGAGAGTTTGGAGGAGGCGGCGCGCCAAAGCACGACGAACGGGAGGCGGTTGACGGAGGAGTAGAGTGGAAGAGGCGTTGGGAGAGGGGTTTCACGGAGGGGCTTGGCCGCGGCTCGCCGGGGGTGAGCGGAAGAGGGGAGTTTGGGGTTTTTCGGCGGTGCGGGCTGCACACGCAAGTGGCGGAGAGGAAAGGAGCGGCGGGGGTCTTCACCTGTGCGGCGGCGGTGCCGAGGTAAGGAACCGCGCGGATGTGCGGAGGCTCGACTCGCGGAGATCGGTCGTGGGGTTGGCGTTGCCGGAGGCGCGGACCTGATGCGCCACCGCGGAAGTCGGTTGAAGGGTTACGGAGGGTCCAGGCACGACGGATGGGGGGGGCGCACACCGGAGCGGTCGTGGGGCGGCGCCGACGTCGGTCGGGTCATGGCAGCCGAAACAAGGTGCGTGGGTTGTGTTTGTGTTTTTGTTGATTAGGGTTTTCCTGGGAAATTTCGGGGGTCCGGCGATGGCCGTGATGGCGGTGGTGGTTTGGTTATTCGGGTGGCAATGCCACTGTGGTGGCGTTGGCGGTGGTGTTGAGGGACGGTGACGGGAAGAGGCCGTGGTTGCAGGTGGCGAGGGTGTCGGGATCTGGTGGTGATAATTGTGGCGGTGGCTATTGTTTGGGCTGGGTTGTGGGAAGGCTGGGGGTGGTGATGGCTGGGTTTAGTCGGTGGATGGCCGGGGATGGCGAGGTCGGACGGTGGGCTGGTAGGGGTGTTGTATTTGGGACAGGGTGCCGACATATGTTGTGGTGGTAGCGTTGTTACCGTCGGTGGCTGGACATGAGCGGGGGACGAGGAATGGCAGCATGGTGCTGGGAATGGTCGAGCTAGGTTTAGGGTTTGGGTTATGGATCGTGTCCAAGTGTCGGACACGAGGACGGTGATGAGGTCCGGAATTGTCGGACGCCAAGAAGGGGATGAATGTATTTGTAATAATGGAATAAGATGTGGACACTGACATGGTGCACGCATATTTGTGGCGGAGGAATTTGTGGAGAAAATAATAAATGATAAAAATTTGGAGGAGTACCTCCCTATTTATAGGATGTAGGAATTTCCAATTGGATAGGATTAGGAAAAGATTTAAACCCAAATTAGATAATTCAATCTATTTAATTCAAATCCAAATCCAAATACAAATCCTATTTAAATTATTTTCCTTTAGTTTAAAATCAAATCAAATAAATCAAATTTCAATTATAGATATTACTTTAATCTATTTAAATAAATCTAAAAATCAAATTAAGATTCAAATGGCCACAATAACTTCCAAATATATTTTTCAAAATACCAATAATAATAATTTCAAAATTAATAAATATTTTTAAATATCTTTTTGAATAATAAAATATTAATATTAATAAATCTCAAAAATTACATTTTTATTTAAAATAGACTAGTAAAATATTTAGGAAATATATACGTATGCACAAGAATATTATCAATAATTGTTATAAATGAAAGACTTTGTACCAATAAAATAAATAAAATAATTAGCTTGAAAGTTTGGTACGATAGCTAAAATAATTATTATATAAATTATTTTGAAACTATAAAATTAGAATAAATATTTTTCTAAAATATGTACGCTCGCACATATTCGCACTCGTCGAGCAAATTCAAAAAATAAAATTTCGCGCACGACGTACAATACGACTACGAGACGTACAATACAAAATTTTTAAATCAGTACCAAATTTAATTAAAAAAATAGTAGAAATTTAGGGGTTTTACATGTGGCCCAAGTGATCTTCGTCGTTTCACCGACTCGGAGGATCGTTCATTTCTACACATCCTACCAGTCGTGTGCATTCAACCAAATTTGAAGTTGAGCGCAAACAACTCGTCTCGACTCATCTATGCTGAATCCTTAAAAGTGGTCTTCCAATTCTGTTAGCCAATCGAGCGCCATATAAGGATCTTTAGTTCCCTTGAACGAAGTATGGCACACCTTCTTAAATTTTGAGATTTTGAAGTAGGTATACTTCGTAAGTGCAGGCTGAGGTCACCAGGGTCGACTTCGCTGCTTTGGTTCATCGGCTCTGTTATGGCAAGTGCGGTCGCAGAATGATTGTTATTGGTCACGGTTGTTTGAACGATTTGGTTTAAGGTGTCAAGTTGCTTCTGCTGCACCTTGAATTGATCCACGAATCTGTTCTTGAACTGCATCTGTCGGGCATCGGCCCATTGTTGTTGTGCTTCCATCAGACGCAAGATTCGCACAATTGGATCAACCGTTGGTTCGACCTTCAATCTACTAGAGCCACTCGAAGCGCTCGAATTGATCACGACAGCTGGTTTCGCGACTTCTGGTATTAAAAAGAAAACAAATTAGTCTCAAAAAATATTGTGGATTCATTGTATGGAACAACTCATCTCATCAATACGAGGCCAAAGGTTTTAAAACTCAAGACGAAAAGCCAAAGGCAATAAAGCCGTGCTCTGGTACCATTTTATCATGCCCTAATTCTAAAGAATTGATAGTTGTCCTCTGGACGTGATACCATACGAACCTAAGTTGTGCTCGCACAAGGAAATGTCATAAGTTTATCTGAAACACAACATCTATTAGAGTACGCAGAAAAATTGAACAACTCATTTGAAAGAAGAAGAAAAACTTAACTTTATTGATAATGACATCATTTATAAGACTTCATTACAATAGTTGTTGCACAGGCTTATTATTGACTCCATTATAAAATGAACGCTGTTAAGATAGTCGTTCCATATGTTACATCTCTCTTTTATAACCAAAATATTCAAACCACCTGGTATCAAGGGAAGTCGAGCCATATTTCGTTAAACTGATGTAGAGTCTTCAAAAGAGGAGATTCAAGCCTCCGAGCACACGAGCAGCCTTTAAAATGTTTCAAGTGTCGCCTTCAGATTTTAGGCACGCTTTTTTGGTTTGGAGTATATGTGGAGAGCAAGGATCAGTACATTACCGAGTACTGGTGGGTGGCTAATTAAATTTCGTTCTCTCATTTGGTTCAAGAAGATATGTTAAAGCATGCAATACCTTTTGTGGTCTTTCTAGCCATCCTAGTGTATTTGTATATAAACATTTGATAAGCATAATAGCATAACTATGTTACAACTTACCTATGACAGAGTGTGTCGTTGCAGTACAAACTTACCATATTCTTTCATGTTTAATATATCAATCACTATTACAATGTATATTTATGTGAAGGTTGTTGGCCCATTGGTCATGGTCAAACTTTATTTTAATAATTGATCAAACTCTGTCTCGATATACGAATCAATTTAGATGTTTACTAACAATGTTTTGGACACTGATCAAGATTGGATATCTACTCAGTGTTTGCCATTAAAATCTTTGATTGGAATTTCAATTACAAACAGAACAATGTTACAATGTAGGACTTAGATGTAGTCCTAGGAGTACACTTTTGTTTTTATCTGGGTCCTATGTCGGTGGAGCGAGTGGTAATACGTTGACTCTGTTGACGATCTGATGACGGTTTTAGGTTCTCTGAAGGTCTGGGTTGCTCTGGATGCCGGAGCTTGCGGAGGAGAAGAAGACGTTGAGTGTCTCTTCCGATCTCTGCGAGTAGACGTGCGTCTCTGTAACTTTGATGATCTAGTTACCTCTGTCTTTGACGGTGTATGTCTGTATATCTCTCTGTGTGTCTGAAAGAAGGAAATAATCCCTCTATTTATAGCTTGCAGGCTGGCTGCTCATGCGCACATATGTTGGATGTGCCTGGTTGTGGGAACGCCACGTGGCTGATATTGGCGGGGGCATATGGTTGATGTGCCCTGATTCGGGGATTGAATCCTTCTTGTTGTGCCTATGGTGCTGCAGAAGAGCTGACACATGGCGACTGAGAGGATTCTTCGGTTGCTGAGATCTTGGGTGGTTAGCACCCCTTCGTGGACTGAACTGAGTCAAAGGACACATGGCGCATGTCCGTAGCTCAAAGATCTCGGATTTGGTGGAGAGTGATCTGACAGGATACGCCTGGGATTGGGCGCATGAAAATACTTTAGCTCGTAACCTTCAGGAGTTACGAACCAGTCTGGACGCATGGCTTTTGAGACGCAAGCAAGTGGATGATCGGCCACGTGGCTTGTAACCGTCAGTAAAAAGTAATGATGATGCTGACGTCAGCGGCGCTTCATTTTCTGTAAAAGCTGTTGCTGCTCTGTCATCGAGGCATGGCTGCTGTCGTATCAGACTTCAGCATTTAATGTTCTTGACGGATGATGGGCTTTTCCGTGGGCGCATTGATCTGTATTCCACTAGGCGCATGGGGACGCGTGGGGTACATCTTTATGAGGTGCTTGGTACTGATGGGCATGTCTGTATGATGTGCGGTATCTGACCGGCGCATCTGTTGCATGACGCATCTTTCATTGGTCTGACTGTTAAGTTCTTTGAGTGCTTTAAATAGCCGTTTTGACTTGGCTGAATTCGAGGGGACAGGTTCATCACCATAAATGCAAATTCATTACACGGGATTCGGAGAGCCCGCCACTTGGCATGGGTTTGATTTGTCCGGCCTATAAATAGCAGCAGGGAAAGAGTTTGTGTCACGACCCGCACCCGCTTTTCGGATACGAAGCGTGTCCAAGCCAGCTACGCATCAAGCGGACTCCAGCCCGACTCGAATACGTAAACGCTGTCAAGGCTATGGTATACTGCCAAATTATGGCAAAACAATTTATATCTCAATCCACAATAAGACAATAACATGAATGAACACTATGGGTCGTGGTCTGCAGCCCACTAGCATATATGTCCGATAAGACTCTAAAGGAAATAACAAGTATCTAAAACTGAATCAAGAAACAGGATATCTCATAATAAGGTATGAAAGCACGAGCGGATAATAAACACAATAACGATACCTGAATCCCACAAGCGCAAATCCTCCGCCATCCAGGACTACTAGCTAACTCCATGCAATCGCTAAACCTGAAGAGATCATCAAGTCCTCAGAGAATATAGCAAGATACATAATAAACATGTCTATCTAGCAGTTTTGTCATGCGCAAGAAATAAACAGGAAAGAAACAAGAACAAGACAAATGACTACGAACACGAACACGAACACGAACACACGAATACTAGAACATGAACACAAACACAAATACTAGAACATGAACATGAACACGAATACTAGAACAACTACGCATAAATGAACTGCCGGATGAACGAATACACGAGATCAATGGAAGAACCAAACCCTCATCCCGAGTGTGGACGCACGACTTTGAACTAAGCACTAGTCCTCGTCCCGAGTGTGGACTCTCTGGTTAGCTCACAGTAAGACACCCTCGTCCCGTGTGGGGACTCTCTGGTGTAATTGGTCAACCCTCGTCCCGAGTGTGGACTCTCTGGTGCCAATGATCACGACAAACACCCTCGTCCCGAGTGTGGACTCTCTGGTGCACAAAACAACCCTCGTCCCGAGTGTGGACTCTCTGGTTGTGTAAAACAATAATCAAGGCTATGGCAGTTCACTACACGCACTCGTTCTATGACTCGACTCAAGCAAGATACTGGTGAGAAACTCCAAGCAAGAAACACAAGGCCAAACATGAACACGGCTATAAACAATAAAACAACTCCACAGAAAATAACACGCGAAGCACATGTCCATAAACAATCAAATAACTAAAAATGAAAGGAAATGCATGTAAGTAAAACTGTAGAGGAAGGCAAGGTATACTTGCCTGGGGGTTGCACGAAGATCCAATAATATATCGACAATCCACAAGTCAGAAGGTCCAAGTCTCACCACTGTCTCCGAAAGTTGAAACAGACATTGCCAACATTCTTAGAATAGTCAAATTAGCTAGGTTTACCTGTCCTTAAGTCTAATTCTGGACACAGGGGCAAAACGGTAATTTTGGGCCAAAATGGTGTCCGCCGTTGGACCCGCTTTGCACCGAAAAATGTGCCAGGGTCAATGGTCTCTAAAGTCGTCAAACTACATGTCTACGGATTTATTTTGATGATATGAACCCAACAGTATGTCCAATTTTGGATTCCGGTAGGCCGCGCACAAAATCACCCGTTGAATCGGACCGTGGGGCCCGCAACATGACGATCCGCTCAACTGTCTCAAAATCGGACCAAACTTGGCATACCGGACCAGAAAAATGATACGGTCCTGTTGGCGCAAGTTTCGTCTCGATCTGACGAGCGTGCACAAAGTAATTGGAGAATTTGTACAGAGGCCGCTACGGTGAATTTCGACGGATACGCATCAAATTCGTCGCGCACACGCGACCAATTTGAATTCCGTCATAGCCCACACGACTACGAAGCTGTTACGCACCTTTTCATGCTTTCGGTTCGCGACCACGTCGCCCGGATTTACGGGACGCACGTCGTATCGAAGGTTTTCGGGGTTTCAAAAACAGGTTTTTCATGAACTTTACAATCAAACTTCTTTTCTTATAACAAACGATAAATTATAAACTACCAGAAGAGTTTTAAAGTCCTACATGTGGTCAATAATTGCTATTCAGCAAGTTACCGAAGACTACTGCTAGATTAATCAGGATTTATCTTCGAACTTGGGGGTTTGGGCTGCTCGATCCCCTGTTTATGAACAGATTTTAACCAAACTTTGGTTCGATTTTCTGGGCGATATAGTTTACCTAAAATCAAACTAAATGATGGGGATCAGAGGCGTTAGGGTTGTGGTCGTACATGAAGAATCGTTTCGGAAAATGATGGACTGAGTCGACCGGGATATCGCGGCAAAGTAAGTCATGTTACTGCCGCTGTTGTTGTTGTGATATTCTGTTTTCCGCTGTTTGCGCACTGTCTGACGGCTCCGGCCGGCCGGTGGTGGCCCTCGGCGGTACGCGCGCACGCGGGGGTTCGCCCAGGTGGGTGGTGGCGTCGTGTTTGCGAGAGTTTTGTTAGGGTTTGCTCGCGTTCTCTCTATATATACACTGGTGTATATGAGCGGCTGTGTACAGGGGTCGATTACTCTCGGGTGAGGGAGAACTCAGGCCTGGGGGTTCAGCTCGGTGGGCCCAGGGCTGAGATGGGCTTGCTTGGGCTGCGCTGGAGTGGGCTTTAGGGGTATTTGGGTTTACTAGTTGGCCTGCTGGGCTCTGCTGGGAACTGGGTTCAGCTGTTGTATTCACTTAAGGGGCTCGGGTTTGCTTACTGTTTGGGTTGGCTAGGAGATGCATGGGATAATAAGCAGTAGCATATATTCATAAAGGCATTTTCACATGACAGGGAAAAAGGCTTTTTATTATTATTTATAATCAATTTACTTATTCCCTTTCTTTATATATATATATATATTTTATATATATATATATATATATATTTTTTTTTTCGATATATTTTTATATATATATTTATATATATATATATATATATATATATATATATATATATATATATATATATATATATATACATACATTTATCTAGACATATGTATCTTTATATAGTCCTATATATATAGGTACATATCTGTATCTGAATAGTACTAATTAAAATTGGAAAAATCCTCACAACATACAGTAGAGCTATTTATAGGAATACGAACATATATATAATAATATTCAGATTATATTTAATCCAAAATACCAAACGATATTATTATAAATAAATTAACAACAATAATAATAAAAACCATTATAACAAACAATGTAAACATACAAATATGGGTTTAGCCTAATTATTCAAAGTACACAAGGGTAGCTAAGAAAATCATTTAGCATACCTTTAAATGTCCTTTGAATATCAAATAATTATTATATATATATAATAATATTAATAATTACTTACAAAATATTTGTAGTAGAGCTTCTAAGGTAAAATATGAACACACAAAATATATCGACACTAACATTATTGGTCACACTACATGCTTACACGGCTTGAGCTTGGTTCGGGCCCAGTCTGGACTAGTTGGTACAATCGGGTCATCTAAAATCAATATGTCTAATTAATAAATAAATAATACATCGGTGAGGGTTAAGTCGCAACTTGATCTGGTTTTCCTAGTTAAGACACACTTATGGCTGGCTCTTCCTTGGTATGGCTAATACACTAGTCAAGGCACACGACCATGCTATTCGTGCCATGATTCCTAGTCCTCTTGCACTTTAAAACTCAACCATGGCTACAGTCATCTACCGTAATAATTAACTAAATAATTATTTATAAAATCCTAAAAATCACCCTTTAAATCAAATAAATAATATAAAAAAAATATTTCAAAAATTTTCGGGAAGGGGAGCTACAGTTTGCTTCTCGTTTTCTTCCGTCTTCCCAAATGAAAATGAATTTCTTTGCTCGAGTACCTTCTGTTGACAAGACGCTCCCTAGGGTGAAGATGCGACGAGTTGTCTTCGTACACACACTTATGAAGGTGACTGTTACATCCAAAAATCGGGATCGTGGGCTCCCGACGCGGGCCGAAGGTGCCTGTTGCATCCAAAGATCGGGATACTCGAGTCCCGTCTCCGTTATGTTGGAAGAGCCGTAGATCAGAATTGCAGTGCTCTCCTCTTCCTTGTGCTTTGGAGAGCTCTTCCTTCAGCTAGAGTGGGGTTGATCGCCCACCCTTGTTCTTCTCAATAAATGCTTCATTAGCCGAAGTACTTGATCGGGTCAAACTAGAGCGCATATGCTGAGACTTCGTGATGCGCCTAACTGAGACGCTGAAGAGATGCGCTTGACTGAGACGCTGAAGAGACGCGCCTGACTGAGACACTGAAAAGACGTGCCTGACTGAGACACTGAAGAGATGCGCCTGACGGATGATGCACCTGGCAAGGGGCGCATGGCAGTTTGCTGCGCCTGGCTGTAGTCTTAGGATCTTTCTTTTTGTAGAAGTTCTCCTTTATAAAGCCTTTCTTTATACATGTAATAGACTTTTATATGAAATAAAAATCTTTTTTTGATGTCTATACTTTTGTTGTCCTTTGCTGTGCCAAGTACTTCGTTTGAGCTCCCTGGCGCATGTTTGAGTAGTGTTAAGCGTATAGGAATTCTAGCCTATAGATGTACCTGAAATTCCATGCTTCTACAAGACCCTCTTCAAAGTTTTTAAAACTTTTTATCAAGTTTTGGAATACTTTGAATAAGAAGCATGGTAGGGTCTTCAATGGGGCGCATGACTGTTCGAGGTGTATGATTGCTCCACGCATCTGTGATTAGGCTTACGCTTCTCTCAGTTTTAAATGCAAATGATAACGCTTCGAAATAAACAAAAAAGATTAATGATGATCTTTTTGGATTATTTGTAGTTATCATTTCGCAGAACCCCAAGCGGTGGCTGACGTCACTCTTCATCTGTTTCCGCGTATGCCCAAGCCTATAAATAGGCATCTGAAGGAGAGAGAGTTCTTCTTCTCTTTGCTTTCTTCTTCTTTAGAGTTCTTCTTTCAAAAAACCCTAACTTCTTTTTACGAGATGGCTCCCAAAACTCCTCGCGGTGGTGCTGTTCGAGGACGAAATAAAGGAAAATAGCCTGCAGAGGCCGATGTTGATGATATCCCCAGGACGCCCGTCGACGTTCGGCCGGCGGTGATTGGTAGATTTGTCACTCTTTGTCGTACCTTTTTGTACTTGAGAAGAAAAATCTTTTTAGGACTCACATACGCTGATGCGCATGGACCTCGAGTCTTGATGACGTGCTGAAGCTTCTTGCTGACGTGCATGGACTTCGAGTCCTGATGATGCGCTGAAGCTTCTTGCTGTCGCGTATGGACTTCGAGTCCTGATGATGCGCTGAAGCTTCTTGCTGACGTGCATGGACTTCGAGTTCTGATGATGCGCTGAAGCTTCTTGCTGACGCGCATGGAATTCGAGTCCTGATGATGCACTGAAGCTTCTTGCTGACGCGCATGGACTTCGAGTCCTGATGATGCATTGAAGCTTCTTGCTGACGCGCATGGACTTCGAGTCCTGATGATGCGCTGAAGCTTCTTGCTGACGCGCATGGACTTCGAGTCCTGATGATGCGCTGAAGCCTCTTTTTAGATGCGCCTGAGCCTTGGTTCAGTGCGTGCGCTTCTGATAAGAATTCGGCTCCGATCTTTTTGTTGTTTTAACATATCTAAGTCTTGGTCATCTTTCCCTGATCACCAGTTTCGATGACCGTCCCGCTTTTTAGCGAAGTACTGCTAGACGCTGCTCTTTGTCAGATGGAAGTTGACTATAACGAGGAGGTGATAAATCCCACCCGACCTGCCATCATGCTGGATCAGCCTCCCGAGAGAATGACCCAAATCAGGGAGCAACAGTATGTATTCCTCCAACGGATGATGGAGCATGGCAGTTTGCAATCTACCGTTCCTGGTAATGAGACTTTTCTGAAGCTTGAGTTCCTGTTCGGGGATCGCCTCACTTCTACTGAAGCGAAGGTGTTGAGGATCAAGGAAGATTGGTTCTTCTCAGCCAAAGGGGTGCACATGTTTATGAAGCAGCTCGAGCGTCAATAGCCTTTGACAGCATTCTGTCGTCTTGCTTCACAGAGGAGGATGACATAGGAGCTAACCCCGTCTCAGGGGGGAGCGGTGGCGGGCACCATCATGGTCGATGCTACCTCGAACCAGAGGGATATTTTGGTCATCATGCGGGCTGGGTCTTCTTTCACCTGGAAAACTCTGTGTCCTGGGAGTATTTATAGTGACGTCCCTGCCGACACTTTTGCCTTTGGTGCTTCGACTTTCGTTAATTGTATGCTGTCATCGAAGCGATCATACCCGAAGGGTGAATTTCGAGTAGAGGGTTGGTGTCATTATGTATCCAAGTGGGACAAGCTGACACTCTGGGTTCTGACAAAATTTTGAACCGAACACAGGGAGATTGGGCTGACTGCCGCTATCCGTGCCACCCAGGCAGGCGTCGACATCAACAGGCATATGTTCCTTGCGCTCCTGGAGATGTTTAATACCCAGACCGGGACCTTCTTCACTCCGGTAGGGGAACTAGGACTTACACTTCGTGAAATGTATGAGGTGTCGTAGCTTCCTTGGAGATTAGAACCCTATGAGGATTACTTCCCGACTAACGAGGAGTTCCAAGTCCTGGGGGACAAAGAAGAGGAGATGATGGCTGTCTTCAAAGAAGTGGCGAGTCACCATTATTATTTGCAGAAGAAGGATAAGGGCGGGGCGCAGCCCCATATGACTGCTTGGAGAGATTATGTCTTTGAACATGACAAGGAGGATTCCTTTCGGTTCACGACTCCGCCAGCTCTCTCCAGTACTGCGGTGCTCTCTGAAATGAGTAGGCTAAATGAGAAGAGTCCCCGGGAAAACGAAGACCGGGAGTCGGACGAGCATTCCTATAGCTGTTTCTGGCACCTCACTCATCGGATGTCGTCCAAAGCAGTGTTGGCTGTTTATCTGATGATTTGGCTCCGGGATTATATCTTTTTAGGCAGGTCAGGCTCTGTGGAGAGGGTGACCTGGAACCTAATCCTGCCAGCTGTGAAGTTGGTTTTTGGCCATCACTTGGCTCTACTCCCCGCGAGGGTGTGTAACCTACTGCGAGGTTTACGAGAATTCACGGGTAACATCGTTCATGAACGAGGTAAAAATGGCAGCTTTTCCCGTGCCGAACTGCCGTTTCATTATCTGATAGGGTGGTTGATTTTACAGCATCCCAACGTGATGAGTCCGGACCAGGAAGAAGATCACGTGGCCGGAGTTGCATTCCTCCGCCGCTTCTACCAGAGGAAATGGCTGCATACGGGCGTTCTTGTTTGTAGGAAAGTTTTATCCTACCTTCAAGGATGGAAGATCACTAAAGTTGGTCCCATTTTTATCGGCTTCGAAGCAAATAAAGATTTAGCTGATTCGGGTGAAGATGCAACAACTCTGTCTCCGTGGGGATTCCGTTGGTTGCAAAGCATCCTACCGTCCCATTTGGTGTACATGAATAAAAACCAGTGTTACTTGGAGCCGTACTTGTCGAGCCATTTTACACGTCAGTTCGGCTACACTCAGTTGATGTTGGGGAACCTAGTACTAGCATAGGGTACACTGGAAGTCTGCTGGACGGGGCACGAGCTTGGCATTACTACAATGCTGGATGCACCGGAGCTCGCTTTACCATGCCAGTTCTGAATCCGCAGCCGTCGATTCTTTTCTCAGCCTCCAAATTTTATTGTGCGATGAACACCGTATCCCTTGGATATGATAGGGAGACCAGTTTCATTGTCGGCACCCAATTGGAGGTAACTGGGAATATATTGGCGAAGGCTCGATTGTACCATCGGCCAGAGGTTGGTTATCGAGATACCCCTGCCGTATCCCCGGAGGGTACTCAGGCAGAGCCCTCGGCTGATCACCCGAAGAGACGTGCTGACACGGAGGCCGGTTCTTCTGCGTCGAAGAGGCAGAGGAAAGCGGAGTCACCGGTAGTGTTAACGGAATCGGCTCCTGTGGAGGTAAAGACGTCCCACATAGTCTGGTTCATTTTACCATTCTTGTGACATATGCTTTCTTTTTTGTAGCAGCCGCTGAAGAGGAGACACCGAGCTCCGAGATCGGGTGCTGGCAAACCAAAGGTGGCGGGCTCATCTGATGAGTGAATTCTGCCGATTGTGATGTCTTCCGTGGAGGAGAACCCTGATGATCTGACTTTTGTGGAGATAAAAGTTGCCGTGGGGGCTTCTGGTATCGAGGTCCCAGCAGAAGCTGTGCTTCCGGATGAGGAAGAGGAATGGAGTTTGTATTCTTCGGATGACGTTCCTCCAGAGGTCCCCGAGCCTGCAGTAAAAGTAACATGCACGGTTGTATCAGAGGAGAAGGGTGATTTATCTTCTCGTCATGATAAAGGGAGGTCGGCCACACCGTTGTCGAGCCCTACCCCAGACCCAGTAGTGGAAGTCGAGCTGGCTGCCGCCCAGGAGGTACTGGCAGACTCCATTCCCGTGGAGGGTTTTGATAAAGGAGGCGAGACTCATCTGCCGAGCCCGACTCTAGAGGAAATGTCGAGTCAGGAAACGGGTGCTGATCTTGCTGCCTTGTCGGAGGAGGAAGGCCCTGTGCTGGCTGCAGGTAGAACTCCAGACGTCGGTGGCCTTGAAAAGGGTAAGGGTTTACTGGTGCAGGAACCCTCTGTTGTTCCTCCTACTTGGGGGACGATATCGACACCCCATTCGGCTCCTTCTATCCTCTTGGCTCCTCGGGCTAGCGACGAAGTTTAAGTCCCTGACGGGGGAGGGTCCGCTGTTATTGAGGTTCTAGCCTTGCAGATTGAGGTCGGTGGGTCTTTTTCAGGTCCGCCGTCTACAGTAGCTCCTCCAACTCCTGCTATGACGCCTCAGGTGTTGGCAGACGCAGATAAATATGTGCAGTTTGTAGTTGAGGCATATATAAATGCTGCAGAAGGGCGTATCGACAGTGCTGAATGTGAATGGGAGTTTTGCTACAGCGAAAGCCATGGTGCTCCCTTACATTGGTCTGATACGTTTCCACCGGGGCCATGATCATATGGCTGAGATTCTGGAGGCGTCGGTAGCTGAGCTCGACCAGCATCTTTTCAAACTTCAGAGTATTCGACGAAATGACTTTTCTGCTCTGATAGAAGCAGAGAAGGAGAAATTAATAGCTAAAGTTGAGTCATCCCTATCAGGCCACAGTGGCCATCTGGGACCGCGAGGTGGCCGAAGCTGAGGCTGCGGTGGAGAGACTGTCACAGTCCACGCAGAAGAAGGCGAAGCTGCGGGCCTCATTGGATGCTAGTATAGCGGAGGTCACAGCCAAGATTCGCCTTCTTGAAGACCAGCGGACCCAACTTTTGTTAGATGCTGAGCGAGCCCAGGCTGAGCACATATCGTCTAAGAAGGAAGAAGCAGTTGTTACCCGCCATATTCTTTCTCTGACCTGCCAGCGACCAGACTTGGACGCTAAGCACGAGAATGATACTGCTCCTGAGGCTGTGGAAGTGATGCGTCAAGAAGCTGAACGCCGAGTCTTGGCGACTGTGGGAACTCGGGCTGAAGACTTGAAGCATCGGATTAAAGAGCTCTCTGCCAATCCCAATGATGCTTAGGGATTGTAGTCTCTCTTCTTTTTGTTATATATATATATATATTATATATATATATATATATATATATATATAATATTATATATATATATATATTTGCAACTTTGCTGGGGATGTAATCCTTTACTTTTGAGTACAAAATAAAGAATTTTCTGGTGTGTTCATCTTTACTGTCATGAACTAGTGATTTGTGTGGACCTATTATCTGTTGTGCACCTTGGTTTTTAGGTACAGATAATAAGTTTGAGAGGATCGACATGTTTGCTCAGAGGTAATGTGGACGTGGCAAATATGGGGTTCAAATGACGGAATCTTCCTACTCAGAGGTGTTATGGACGTGGAGAGTGACTCTGGAGGGATATGCGGAACTACTCAGAGGTAATATGGACATAGAAGTTCTACGATCGATGTACGACAACGCAGGGGTTGTCAGTACGGAATGTTTACTCAGAGGTAATGTGGACATGGTAAACATGATAAGTAGCACAATCCTACGTAGTAAGATTTTGCTTTACAGGGATAGAGGAGCAACTCAGAGGTAATGTGGACGTGGTTGTTCTTCTACTGGAGATAGAATGCCACGGAACAACTGGGTTCCGAAAGCATAAGGTTTTGTGAAAGGGAGGTGTATGTGAGCTCTGATGATCAGGTCCACTGATTCCCTTACTAGGTAGAGATGGAAGTACATATCTGAAAGATGTCAAGAGTAGTACTTCTTTAGGAACTTGCCGTTGATGGGCATCATGAACAAGTCCCCGTTTGGTCGGGCGAGGCGGTAAGCACCGTTTGAGTATACCGTCTCTATGATGAAAGGTCCCTCCCACTTGGGCTCGAACTTTCCTGGTGTTTTGTGAGTCAACACCATCGGCCTCCTGACTGCCAGGACCAGGTTGCCTACTTGGAAAGTCCTTTGCTTGACCTTTTTGTTGAAAGCCTGTGATATACGGGCTTGATAGAGTTCAATGCGCTGCTGAGCTAGGAGACGTTTTTCGTCAAGTGCCTCCAATTCTCGCAGATGGCGACGTTATTGTCTTCTTCTGTCAATTGATTTGTGATCGCTACACGGAGTGAGGGTATCTGGATCTCAAGAGGCAGTACCGCTTCGCTCCCGTAGACTAAGGAAAATGGTGTATTGCCCGTAGGAGTCCGTACCGTTGTACGGTAGGCCCAAAGACATTCGTCGAGCTTTTCGTCCCAGTCGTGTTTGTTGGATGACACGACCTTTTTGAGTAGCCTGACGATAGTCTTATTAAAAGCCTCGGCCAATCCGTTCGCTGCCGGATTGTAGGCGGTTGATGCCACGTTCTGAATACGATTCTTGTCACAAAATCTGCTGAAAATGGCTGATGAACTGTGGACCATTATCGTGGATAATCCTACGGGTACCCCGAAATGGTAGATGACATGATGCTTGATGAAGCTGATCACCCTAGAGCTTTTACTTCCGTCAGTGGAACTGCTTCTGCCCATTTGGAGAAGTAGTCGGTGATGGCTAGGATGAATCGGTGTCCCCTCGATGAAGGAGGGGTGATAGGTCCCACAATGTCCATGTCCCAAGCTTCAAAGGGCTAGGAGACCATAGGATGTAGTGGTTCCGATGGTGTATGGATAAAGTCGGCGTGAAGCTGGCAAGCATGGCACTTTTTAGCATAGTCGACGGCGTCGGCTGCCATGGTTGGCCAGTAGTAACCCATGCGTCACAGTCGATCCTGCAACTTAGGCCCGGGTTGATGAGCCCGCAAGTTCGTCATGAGCTTCTCGAAGGGCTTCGGCTGCTTTTCGTTGGATAGACATCGAAGGAGAAGTCCGTCGTAGGAACGTCGGTACAGCATTTTAGTTGCTGTATCATAATAAAACCGAAGGAACGCCTTCTGACCGAGACGGCTTCTTTCGGGTCTTCTGGGAGAATTCCATAGACAACAAGTCGATGAATAGAACCACCAGTCTCGAACATTAACTCCGACACTTATCGTCATGGCATGGGCCATTTGTGTGCATAGGTTTTTTAGGACAGACCAAGTCTCGCCCAACTACCGTGACGTAGTGTTGAGTCCCGAGGGGTGCTGCTAATGAAGCTGCGAGGAGCCAGAGCATCAGCCTCCAGGTTTTGGAGCCGAGGTACATGTTCTATAAAACTTGGTGAAGGTTGAGATAATATTCAATGCAACTTCTGGTAAGGAACCAATCTTCATGACGAACTTCGTACTGCCTCGAATTTGATTAACGACGAGTTTTGAGTCGCGTAAGCTTCCAATGATCCACCCCCAGTTTCGTACCAACTGGAGTCCCATGAGAGCGTTGTACTCGACAACATTTTGGAGCACGGCTTTGAAAGGGAGTAAGCACGCTGGATGACCAGCTGATCGGGGGAGACTAGGACCACCCCCACTCCTGCGATGATTTGGCCTTTGGGGCCTGTTCTCGAAGCGCCATCGAAAAACACCTGCCAGACGGAGCTTTCTTCGGTGACGTTTGATTCTTGGACCTCATCCGGGATGTCTTTAGAGTCTGGAAGACTCTGGGATGGGGTGCACGGCTAAAAAGTTGGCTAGGGCTTGACCCTTGATGGCTTTTTGTGGAACAAATACCATGTTATATGTGTCAACAGGATTGCCCATGTAGCTAGTCGGGAGTTCAATAATCCCGACTTCGTTATGAGAACCCTGAGTGGATTGACTCGGGATGACATGGATTGTCTGGCCCAAACGTAATGGCGAGTCTTCTGGATGGCGAACACCAAAGCCAAACATTCATTTTCGACGGGGTTGTACCGATGTTCAGCCCAATCATTGTCCTACTAAGGTAGTAGATAGCTTGCTCGTAGCCTGCATCGTTATTCTGAGCCAACAAAGCGCCGAGGGAATGATCCATGGCACGGACGTAGAGGAGAAATGGTTTGCCTACGATGGGTGCCACCAGGACTGGCGGGCTCGTCTGGTAGCTTTGATATCATCGAAAGCTTTCTGGCATTCTTCTGTCCAGACGTAGGAGACTCCCTTCTTCATGAGCTGGGTGAAGGGTTGACATTTTCCGGAAAGGTTTGCTATAAACCTTCGGATGTATGCAAGACGCCCTTGCAGGCCTCGAAGTTCTCGGAGGTTCTTCGGAGGGTCCATGTCAAGGATGGCTTTGGTCTTCTCGGGTCGACATGAATGCCTTTCGCGTGATAATGAAGCCCAAGAACTTTCCACTAGAAACCCCAAGGAAGGATTTAGCGGGTTCATCCTGAGTTGATGCTCGCATGAGATCGAAGACTGTCTTTAGGTCTTGTAAGTGATCACCTTTGAGACGGCTCTTGACTGCGATATCATCAACATAGCATTCAACTGTTTTGCGTAGATGTTGACGGAAGATGGTACTCATAGCTCGTTGGTATGTAGCACCAGCGTTCTTCAAGCCAAAGGGCATTACTGTGTAGCAGAAAACCCCTTTCGGTGTCCTGAATGACGTGTGTTTTGCGTCATCGGGAACATTTTGATCTGGTTGTAGCCCGAATACCCGCCATAAAACATGCGTTCGAAGCCACATATTGTCGATCATCACGTCAGTGATTGGAAGCAGGATTTCGTCTTTCGGGCAAGCAGAATTGAGATCTCTGAAGTCGATGCAGACTCGTATCTTTCTATTCTTCTTGTGACAGTGACGACATTGGCCGCCCAATCCGGATGTTGCTCTTCACGAATGAACCCGCTGCTCAGGATTTGTCCACCTCTTGATCGATAGCGTTCATGATGTTAGGACAAAATGTCATTGTTGTTGCTTTATAGGCTTAGCATCAGGTAAGATGTTAAGCCTATGCATCACGATCTGGGATCAAGTCCCAGCATATCTTCGTTGCTCTAGGCGAAGACGTCGATGTATTCTTTGGTCAATTGGACTAAAGACTCCCGGTCTTTTCCTTTTAGGCTCTTGCTGATGAAGATAGGTTTGGAAGAAGACTCGTCCCCAAGGTTGATCTGCTCGACTTCATCTTCGGTAGGGGGTTCGTGTAATTCAAACCGAGACTCCCACTGTGCTCCTAGGCGTTGAGCCTAAGGTTCTTCTCAAAGAATTCTGGCGTTTGGTCATCGCCTTCATTCTCTCGAGATGTGCAGATGCCATATTGACTGATTGCACCTTTCTAAACTGAGCCGATACTGGTATCAGAATCCCAAGTTGATGCTTCAGATGAATGAGAGTGCTCCACTTCTTCTGCCTGCGAACTCTCTAGAGTTGCCGGCAGCGTAACATGGCCCACCCCCCATCGAGTACGATAATAGTAGGCCAGCGCTTCCTTTGGGTGTTGGAAGTCGGAGAGGAAGACGCTGGCCTTTGTCATAGTTCTGGCCCTTGTTTCTTTTCAGATCGTAGCCCATCTTTTGGATGAGGTACTTTGCCTTGTCCGTATACCGATAGACTTGAATTCTGCCGGTATCCGATTCTGGCTCGAGTGGCGGTAGGTCTTGATGACTCTCGACTTTGCCGAAGATGATGGGTTCTTCGTCCTGGTTCCACGGTGGGACTATAAAACAGACTCCTTGGGACGGGACTACTTGATTTACATGATTGAAGGTCGTTATTTGTGTTTGTAACGACCATAGAGCGTTATCTAGTATATAATGGCATTCTAATGTGGAAGACTAGAATAATTGAAAGATACTCTATTATGATAAAATACGAAATTTTGTCTCGTGGGATTATATTGTCAAGAGAAGTGCATCTATGTCAGCAAATATGTATTCTCCTAACTCTTCATCCGTGAGCACTGGGGCTGGTTCGGGAGAACTCATCACAGGCTTGACCATGGGATCTGAGAGGGCTATGTGGGCCTTCTCTTGCAGCTTGGGTGAGGCTGAAGATTGCGGAGGCTTGCCTTTAAGACGCACCTTCAGGGGTGCCTCAACTGCGCCTTCGGTGACTGATGCCTTCCCCTGTAGTTTTGCCATGAGGGGAGCCGACATTTGAGAAGGTTTTTCCTTGAGCCGTATCTTCAAAGGAGCTTCAGCGGGTGTTCTACCTAGAGAAGTCGGTGCTTTTCCAGGTAACTTGATTGCCATGGAGGCAGCATTTGGGGCGGTTTTCCTTTGAGTCGAATTTTCAAAGGAGCGTCGGGAATCATCTCTGTCTCCACATCTGTCTCCGCCGCTGTTTCTACTTTGTCATCAGCATCATTGGCTTCCCCTTCATCGAGCGACTTATATAAGCTAGCATCGGTGAAGTAGGCTTCGACCCCCTTGAAAGGGTCAATGTCCGCGAACTCTGTTCGGATGATGTCGTTAGTAGACACATACTTCATACATTGGTGGAGTATACGGCACCACCATGTACTCGTGCAGCCATGGCCGGCCTAGCAGGAGGTTGTAGTTGACGTCAACGTCTACGACATAGCAAGTCACTTTGGTTCGAGATTACCGATATGACATTTCAGTCGGATTTTCCCTAGCGGTTCACTTTTGCTGGCATGAAACCGCTGATTGTAGTGTTGGAAGGCGCCAGACGGTGCATCGGGATTCCCAACGTTGAGAGCAGAGTCCTCGAGATGATACTGAGGGAAGACCCTGGATCAATCTGAATTCGCTTCACTTTGATGGAACCCACATACCCTGTGTAATACAGCGGCCTGTTGTGCCGGTTGTGCTTGAGCAGCATGTCTTGTTGGATGAAGATTATGTTGGGGATGACCTCCTCCGCACAATGGCAGTGTGCACATGCGTTGGAA